>PVIU01007882.1:0-88024 GCA_004026605.1 Ondatra zibethicus | reverse complement strand
TTCTGCATGTATTATCTTTTTGAGAACCGAGTCTTTTTGAATGCACTCCTTCCTAGGCCGGGAGGGATGGGGGTGGGCCTTGGACTTCCAACAGGGCAGGGCACCATGCCCTCTTTCAAAGAAGAAGGGGGAGGGAGGAGGGGTGGGGAGGTAGTGGGAGGGGACCGGGAGAAGGGGAAGAAAGGTAAAAATTTTATTTAATTATGTTTTTGAATGGAAAAAATAAAACAAAACAATGTATGGGAAAAAATATAATGTCTTCCTCCATTATCAGAAAACTATTAATTTTCTTATTGCATATTCAGAAATTCTTTGTTCTCTTAAACCTGTTTTTACTCTAAATATATAATTATTTTAATGGTGCTCTTTTAATTTTCCAAATGATCCTTATTCTTCCTCAATTATGAAATAACTGAGTGTAACTAAATAAATTTAATAAAACTGAAAAAAAAAAAAAGAAAACTGTGCCAGGTAGTGATGGTGACACACACTTTTAATCCCAGCACTCGGGAGGCAGAGGCAGGTAGAACTCTGAGAGTTCAAGGCCAGACTGGTTTGCAGAGTGAGTTCCAGGGCTACATAGAGAAACCCTGTTTCAAAAAACAACAAGAATTTAAAAAAAGAAAAGAAAGAAAGAAAAGGAAAAAAAAGAAAAGAAAGCTTCAAATTTCCTAACGCTTTTACACTATATGTTCTCACAAGGGAATGAAAAAACCCTATAATCAAATCCACCCCTTCCCTGTTTTGTAGTTGAAGGAACAAAGTTTAAAGGGATGTGAAAAAACCCTCAACCTAGAACCTTCTGGAAATCTTGCCAGTGTACCATTCTTGTTCCGTTTTTTTTATTTGTTTTTTTTTTTTCATTTGTAATGACATTCATGTAACTTGCTCATGTGAAATGAGAATAAAAATAACAGCGTCTGGAAAGGAAGAGAAGGATTAGCCACAGCGTTCTGCTAGGATGTAGCCATCCTGATCTAATGCCCCATTGGCAGCCAAGCTTGGGCGTGCAGGGTTTCAAGGGCTGAGGCGCCCATGCACAGGTGGCACTCAGCTGGTTCTGTTACTAACTGCACACTGCCTCAGTGTCTCTCATAAACTCAACTGCTGCTTTTCGGGCTTCTCTCTCTCTCCTTTTTTTTTTTTTTTAAACCCATAGCACAGGAAATTTTTCCTCAATGCGTGTAAGAGTTGTTTGATTCCCCAAAGAGAAAGACTTGGCAAGGCAGTTAGGAAGTAGAAGCCGGAACACATGAGCGCATTTTAACAATATCCAAGTGTAACTTTTATTGCCAACAGTAGAGCTGCACTGGAATTTGAAACACAGCCCGATGGTAACTGTCCTTGTTTTTACCTATGAACAGAACACTGTGGCTTCTTTCTGAGATGAGAAACTTTGTTTCTATTTATTTTGTTAGTAAATGTATCTGATTTGTTTTCATTAGGGAGGAGAAAGTGTGTGAATATGTGTGTGTGTGTGTGTGTGTGTGTGTGTGTGTGTGTGTGTGTGTGTGTGTAAGATGTAGGGGAGTATTTCTCTAGGGAAGAAAACTATCAGGTCTAGTATGAACATGGAAAAATGCAAAATGAAATTTTATTGAAAGACTTGATAAAGATAAAGCCAACATATTACTTACAATAAAGAGGAACTGGGGTCTAGGCATTAAGAGGGAAGCTTAGAATTTAAGAAGCCCAGGACATTGCAGTGATTTGTCAAAAGCATCCTTACAAGGCTGCTCTGAGTTGCCAAATCAGCAATGTTAAGCCCTTTGTGCTATGTGTTCTTCATTTTGTCCAGTGTTTTGAGTGATTTTGTGCCAAGGTCTGGGGACACTTACCCACTAACCAAATCCAAGTTTGTCTGGTTCTGTTCTTCAGTAGTTATCACTGGTCCATCAGTTATGCCATCAGTCTGATGAGATGGTGTAAGTGAATGCCTGCTGCCTGCAGGTGCTTTTGGTGGCTGGCTGGTACTAGGACTTTAAATGGTACATAGACACCAGGACGAAAAACTTCAGCCACAATAGTGTTAACTGTGGTCAATTATTTTTCTCAGTCTTTGGTAGCAAATAAATTATGATCAAGACAATAGCATTTCCTCTGTTAACTTATTTTCTTCTTATTCTTTAATTTAAGGCCATTTGTGACAATAAATCTATCTGCAAGCCAAAACCACCTATTGATTCTAGTTTTTAATCACATAGTTTCACTGTATGATAAACAGATATTCGACATCATACAATATAAGTTTTAATATATGATAGTAACCTCACTAAGCAAAACAAAATAAACAAAAAACAAAGCAACCACAACCAAACCCAAGACAGCAACAAAACCAAACCAGCAGTAAACTCTCTATGAATTAACCCAACCTATTTTGAAAACAAGTCCCATTCAGGGTTTTCATTCACATCCATTATGTCTGGGACGTTGGAGGGACATTAAGCCCAAGTTGCGGTTAACTGCTGAGGTTGGAAGCATTTTGAGTAAATAGCACAAGAGAATAGGAAAAGAAACAGGATCTCTCCAGAAAACACTTTTCCCCCATTGTTTTGCCCTCTCCCTGTCTGGGTTCTCAGAGTACCAGTACAATACACCACTTTAAATTCAGCAGAATGAATTGTCATGGTGGTGATGACTTCCTGCCGGGGGAAGAGTTTATCAGCCACCATCGTTGCATATCTCTGTGCACAACCTAATGTGAAGGAAAAACTCAGCAAACAGACTGGAAGGGGTCTCCCTGAACCCTGCCTTTACTGGGCCTTGTGTCCCCTTTTCACGTTTATTGGCAAAACCTTTTACTATCTCTTCTTAGTCCCCTATCCTTTGTTTGCTACAAAGAGCAGATTTTCTCTTTGTAAATCCGTAGTAATTAAATGAGCACTTCAGCGACTGTAGCCTTCAATGGTCTGTTTCCTAGGTTTTGCCTTTGACAGTCATATTTTGCAGAGGCCCCTGAGGTGACTGGGCACCTTCCCCTACTTAACACTGAAGCAATTGGTGTCTGTGTTCACCGCGTGAAGGAGGAAGAGATTCATTAAGGGTACTTCATTAAGGGGTTGAAATGGGAGACTCTAAATGTGCCTGAACCGTTGGAGATCTAGAGGACCTGTCTATTAGAAGTGCCACAAAGACTGTTTCGGAAACTGAGCTCCAGCTCCAGTGGGCGGATTAGGAAGAGTGATGGGATTAGTGTTTAATGACTTGGGGCAGGAGACAAAGGAATTTCCACAAAGAGGCTTAGATATGGAAGAATTAACACTCTCGGTTCCAACCAGGCCTCCGATGACTTCCAGCTCTCTTTTCACACTCAAAAGCCAAGGGGTGCGGGGGAGGGGATGAGCAAAGCTGGAATGCTTTCCTAACTTATTTCCAACAAAAATAAAGAGGAAATAAAAGAACTCTATTCCCTTGCTCGCCCTCTCTTCAAGCGTCTCTCGCTGTCTACTTAGCCACTATGAGCTTGTCCAGAGTTCCAAGCCTGTGCAGATGCCTCTCGGCTTCCCATCATCAGGAAGTCACACCCAGATGTGGCCACGGAAGCAAAAGCCGGTGGTGGCTTCCCAAGGCTGTGGGAAAAGCGCTTTCCTCTTCCGGGCTGTTTATATCACAGGTGCAACAGGCGGGCCAGAGAGGTTCCTCGAACTCTCCGCTTGGCCCCACCTGCCTGAGCTCACAGATCCCAGCCAAGAGTGCTTCACTAAAGAGGCGATTATCCTGACTGCTGGGAGGCGAAGGTGCTTCAGGTTTGAAAGTGCTCTTGAAAAGGAGTCAAGTCAACTTGGGAGTAGCGTGGAGTTTATTTCTACCTTTCCCCCTGCTTGGACAAGAATACAGTATCATTATCTAAACACGAGCCAAATGTAAGTGGCTGACCCCGGGGTGGAGTAGTATTCGCAGGGGTTGCTAAGTCAATAGCCTCGGAGCACCAAATGCCGAGCGTGATTCCACCGCCGCCGCCGCCGCCCAAGAGCAGGTGCGAGTTACTGCGCAGCCCACAGGACAAACGGCGCTGCAAATGAGCCCGCTTTAAAGCAGCTCAGCGTGTCCCTATTTTCACCCAAACTAAATTACTTGCAGAAAAGCTGAGTATTCATTTCATGTATTAGTTGTACGAAATGGTCCTGGTGCAGTTCTCGACACCGAGGTATTATTTAACCGGTGTGGTTTAGTTGGACAAGGGGCAGACCCCTGCCGTAATCCATTCAGGCAACACCAGCAGTCAGTGTGAAATTAAATACATGACAGGGAACGAATGTAATGCGTTTTATAGGCAGTTGTTCATCCACATCAAACTGCAGCTTTTAAAATCCTAGGATTTGATACCACAACAGGAAGAGCAGAGCGCTGCCAGCCAAAGTCAGAGACATCGGGAACTAGACTAAAGGGGCCCAAGCCCAGAATTCAGTGAGAGAACAGGGAACCGTTTGTAACAATCTGAGCTCTGTTAAAGCCCTCAGATCCCAAAGGCCCAGCTCCCATTTGATCAGGTAGCTTCAGGGTTTGGACCTGTGTTTAGTGCCCCCTGCCTTGTGGTGAAGTCAAAGAAAGATTCCCTCACCTCCCTGGGTACCCCTGACTCCAATGTGATCTAGCAGTCTGTACCTTATGTGTAAAAACTTTAATAGACATTTCTCAGGCATATGAAAGCTTTGATAAAAAGGGGAAAGTAAATAGCTCGTGAGTTTTATATCATCCAGGCAGCTTGCTGGGGGTACCGCAGCCGGTCCTCGCAAATTATTGCGTGCGTGCGTGTGTCCTTGTGTGTGCATGCATGTGTGTGTGTGTGTGTGTGTGTGTGTGTGTGTGTGTGTGCCTGTGTGAGTGGGTTCACCTGTGCACTGTTATGCGGAGCTGTGAGATTGATATCCGCTGTCACTCTCCACAATACATTTTAAAGAAAGGACTGCTCTTGAACCTGGAGCTCACAGTTATGGCAAGACTGCCTTGCCAGCAATCCTCCGGGATCTGTTTGTCTCTCTCCTTCCACTGTTGGAGTAAGAGACGGTGAACCGTGGGAGCTTGGCTTTTCTTGGTTCCAGGGATCCAAACTCAGGCCAGGTCCTAAAGCTAGCACAGAACCACCCCACTCACGGAGTCATCTCCCCAGTCCTAAGAGGTCACTTTAACTGTGGGGATTTTCATCACTATTTCTAAGTTGTTCTTAGAGGAAAGGGGAGCTGTGGCGGCATTTTCTGGTAGAATATCACTATACTAGTAACAACTTTAGCTTCCCAGTCAAAACTGGAATGTGTCTTGAATGTGTGACCTGCAGGCATCGCACAGTTCCGTGGCTACCAGTGACTCTGTCTGAGGACATGGCTCCCCAGCAAGTTCCAAACTGTCCAGGCTTCTGGTGGATTCTGTGCAGCTCCACTTCCTTGGATATGAACATTAATCAGAAGACTCAATAGATGTTGTCTTCTTCTGTGAAAGACAAAGGATTTGTAGTTCTTTAAAATACATCAAGAGGGGCCTGAGGAATGGCTCAGCTGTTAAGAGCACTGGCTGCTCTTTCAGAGGACCCAGGCTCAATTCCCAGCACCTGTGTTGTCTCACAGTCCTCCGTAACTCCAGTTCCAGCAGAGCCAATGCCCTCTTCTAGCCTCTAAGGGCACAACAGGTGCATGCTACACAGACATACACAGTCAGGTGCACGGTACACAGACATGCACGGTCAGGCGTACGGTACATAGACATGCACGGGCAGGCACATGGTACACAGACATGCACGGGCAGGCGCATGGTACACAGACATACACGGGCAGGCGCATGGTACACAGACATACACGGGCAGGTGGACGGTACACAGACATACACGGGCAGGTGCACGGTACACAGACATGCACAGGCAGGCGCATGGTACACAGACATACACGGGCAGGCGCACGGTACACAGACATGCACGGGCAGGCACATGGTACACAGACATACACGGGCAGGTACATGGTACACAGACATGCGCGGGCAGGTGCATGGTACACAGACATGCAGGGGCAGGTGGACGGTACACAGACATACACGGGCAGGTGCACGGTACACAGACATGCACGGGCAGGCACATGGTACACAGACATGCACGGGCAGGTGCATGGTACACAGACATGCACGGGCAGGCACATGGTACACAGACATGCACGGGCAGGCAAATGGTACACAGACATGCACACTTAGGCAGAATATCCATACTCATAAAGTTTTTTTCTTTTTCCTCAGTATTGTGTGAACTTGAAAATACTGATTCCCAGCCTGACATGGAGGGGCCAGAAGGCTTCATTGCTCCACATCTACTAACCACTTGTATTGCTTTCTAGAGTCAATAATTATTTTGTCATTGTATGTTTTCTCAAGCTGTATTAAAAGTTCAGCTCTTATCAGTGGGGGTCTGTAACTTTTCTCTGGAGGGGGGTTAGGACTTTGTGTGGAACTCTATAAACTTTGAAATCAGGAAATCAACTTATACTAATTTAAAAAAAAAAGGTAAACTATTAACCCTGGCAGTTCCTGCTGAGCTGTGTGTGGTTTTGCTTGGCTTCGCTGGCAGGCAGGTTTGACCCATGGGTGACCACAGGATCCTTGCTACACTTGCAACATTGCTATATACTGCTGAAAGTCTGTGGGCCCAAGAGAGACTTAAAGGCCCACATGGAGCTACAGAGCAGAGTCATGCAAGGCCCACCCCATTTCACACATCTGGACTAACCACAAAACCCCATGTAGAAGAACACTGCCTGGTTGGTCAGTGTAAACTACACAGGAAAGCCTGGGGGAGGAAGATAAGTGGAGCCCTTGGTTGCAATATTACAGTCTCAAGAAGGAAAACAAGACAACCCCCAAATAAAAAAGATGAATAGTGGGTGCCTTTCCTCAGAAAGAGGGGGTGTCCTCATATTTATGTCAGATTTGGATGTCTTGAGGACACTGCTCTGGAAGAGCTATTGTTATTTCTCAGGTTTTAATTGGGATTCCTTACCAGTCAAAGTCAGCTGAGCTCAAACAAAATCATTAATAGTATCTCAGAAATACTATCTCTGCAGCCACCTGCAATTGTGGTTTTTAATGTCTGTGCATGGATAAGAAGAGTGAATGTCAGAGAAAGATCTGCCGGGAAGAAAATAAAAAGCAAACCTTACATTTTCTTTGCAAACTTGAAACAGAGCAGAATCAGCTAACTGATAAGAATACACAGCCCATCACCAAACAGGCACATGTTATAAGGACTTAATTCCCCAAAGCTTGGGGACATTTCTAAGTTTCCCTGTCTTTAATTATTGTGGCTTTGGCCTGGGCACCTCGGATGAGGAGAGCCACCTTCAGAGACTATGCTCACCAGTTTAACTACCACCTTTTCCTCTCTTTCCATGCAGTTATGCGATTAAGACCTGCTTTTGACCGTTTGCTTCTTCAGGCTCTCCCCTTATAGCCCACTTTGACCTTGAACTGGCTATCCTCCTGCCTTAGCCTCCCAAGCACCAGAACTTCAAAGTCATGCCACTGATTTCTGTTGTTCACTTTCCTCCATTCTGTGCATGTGTATCTCCTTCCTTTTCACCTTCATCGTTTCCGTCATTGTCTTTCATTTCCTTCTTTGCCTATATTTTCCTCCTCCTCCTGCCCTTCCCCCGCCTCTGTTTTTTCTGGTGCTGGGGAGTAAACTCATGGCTTTGCAAATCCTCAGCAGTCATGATGTGACCCAGCTACATATCAAGTATATTTGCTTTGAACTGAGACCACTTGCAGTCGTTGCTTTATTCTTCTCAGCCATACAGTCAAGACTGGCTTTCTGTGAAGAGATAACTTGATTCTTATAGCACTATGACCACGAAAATGTAAGCAAGAACTTTGTTCTTACTATTTTCTAGAAACGTGCATATATTGTTTAACAGCCTCACACGAACTCTATGGAGTAGACTCATAGAACTATGTCTCTTTTCTTTGGAGAGTTGATCATCCTTTAAATCGGTTTCCAATGTTCAAGGAATGTATTATAATGTGAGTTTTGGTGAAAATTCCCCGAATAGGTCCCAAAATTATTTAGATGCTTCTCGTAGACTCCATTGCAACTAAGATGTAGATACATGATTTATATTTAGCCTAACAGTGGTATCTGCCTAGCTTTTGAGTTGGTAACAAGAAAGAGATATAACAGGGAAGTTAAGAATTGATTACTACCTTTAATCCCAGAACTTGGGAGGCAGAGGCAGGTGGATATAAGAATTATATTCTCTGACAGCATGATCTACAGAGTGAATTTCAGGACAGTCAGGGCAACACAGAGAAACCCTGTACCAGAGCGAGAGCGAGAGCGAGAGCGAGAGAGAGAGAGAGAGAGAGAGAGAGAGAGAGAGAGAGAATCTATTCATCAGGTAAACCTGGGACTGACTCCACACCTTAGTTCCCATTCTGGAAAGGGTACCTCAGAAATTTGATATTGGGCATGGTATAAAATATCAAAGACCAGTCATACTGGTAAATAAACTCCATTGTCCAGAACATCACAATGACAGAGCATCTTCTGGCCCAGCTTTGGCTATCATTTGGCTGTGGCTCTGACAATGCCTTTGGCTGTTGGGTTGATCCATTCCTTCTTCCATTCCTAGGTTGATTCTCCAGCCTTCTGGAAGCCTTCTATAGGCATAGGATGCACTATTTTTGGAGCTGGACCAAACAGGATCTTCAACCTTAACAGAATATAAGCTTCCTCATATCCTACTTATAAACTATACTGTCTAACTAGAGTTAGTTTACATTACTTGAAACAAAGAGCCCTTACAAGTGGAGATATCACCTTTCATTTGCCTTATAGATTTGGGAAGTCTGTATAAAAGAAACAAATACATTGCACAAGGTCAAACAAAAACTATAAGGGATCAACTGGCTCGAAAACCCAGGCTCCTCTTCCATCCTTCAAACACGCAGAGAAGGCTGAACCCATAAGTGACATTAGTCTGAATGTAACTCAGAGGAGGCAGGGTTTCCTAATTCATTTCTGCTCTGCCTCTAACTGGCACTATGATTTTGGGGAAGCTCTGGTTTATGTGGATAATCTTTCTGTAGAGAAAAATTCAAAGTTTGGTCTACAGTTATTGTTTCTTATTATTTTTGGATAGAACCAATGGAGGTGTTCCAAAAGGAAATAACCCCAAAACTTTAGATCTCCTTAAAACGTACACACATACCTTTCATCCAATTTCATCCCATGCTCATCCTGAGATGTCAATTATGTGCCAAAATGAGAACTCCGAATTACGTTATGTCTCAGGTTAGTGCCTCTAAATTAAAATTCGGGATGATTCCTGACAGGGTCAATTTGCTTTAGTCACCACAACCCACCCCTACGTAGCTTCAACATACACACACACACACACACACACACACACACAATTGTTTAGTTTAATTATACTTTCCATTCCTTAGCTTATAGCTTACCGTCATCACTGAGATAAAGTCAAGAGGACTTGAGTCCACACAACAGAAGATAAGGAATGATGCTGCGGTTGTTCAGGATTGAGAAAGAGATACTCTGTCATGATCACTTGTATCAGCACAGGTTTCAATGGCTGCAAATAGCTGAGAAGCCAGTTGAAAGCAATGGGAGCGATTTTATGTATAAGGTGGGTGGTGAATGGTTACAGGGTTGACCAGTTCATTGGAGCTGGATCCCTTTACTTGTTTTGGTTGGTTGGAGTGTAAGTTCATTGTTACCTCCTCAACTATGAGCTGATATAGTTCTTATTAAGTTATGCAGAAAATAACATCAATGATGTTTTAAGGTAATCATGGTGTCTTAGTTATTTTTCTTTTATCTTGATAAGAAACCATGACCAAGGCAACATATAGCAAAAAGAGTTTATTTGGGGCTTACAGTTTCAGAGGGTTACAGTCCATGACGGTAGAACAAGGCATATTGGCAAGAACAGCTGAGAATGTACACCTTAATCCATAAACTGGGGGAAGACAGAGAGAGACACACACACAGAGAGAAAAACAGAGTGTGAGAGAGAGAGACTGGGAATAGTGTAAATCTTTTGAAATCTCAAAGCCACCCCCACTGACACCCATCTTCTGAAAAAGCCACACATAATCCTTCACAAACAGCCCTACCAACTAGGGACCAAGTATTTGCATTTATAAGTCATTCAAACTGCTACAAATGGGGATTCCTGCCTTTAACCAATGTAGACAAATAAGTGCCAAATTTTTGAGATTAGGTGGAGACCTGACCAGACACATGGGGCCTTTAGGCTTTGGGTAATAGACATAAGATCCCTCAGCTCCTCGAGAGATGGGAAGCACAATAAATGAGCTATGCTTTTCCCCCAGAGCGAGACACTTGAAAAAAGATTTTGTTTTCATTTATTTAAAATATATGTATATGTGTTAGTCTATATATGGCTTTGTATGTGTGAATGCAGCACCTTTGGAAGCCAGAAAAGGATGTCCGATCTCTTGGAGCTGGAGCTATGGCCACTGTGAGTCACTCCATGTGGGTGCTGGAGACTGAACTCTGGTCCTCTGTAAGGGCAGGATGGGAACCATGGAGACGCTGTTCCAGCCCCTCGATGGAACTTTCTTGCTGCTCCACAGACTTTCAGTGGAGCCCAAACAGAAACTATCATTGCTGACTCCGCGAAGCAGAGAAGGGCCTCCCAGGCTCCAGAGCAGTTAGAATGTCCTGAATAGGGCACTAGTTAAGAAGGGGTTGTTCTTGGGAGCCCCAGAAGTCTGCGTGTGAACTTGGGAAACCTTCTTGATTGGGGGATGGATTGTAAAGATGAGGGTTGAGCCTCCATCAAACATGGCCTAGAACAATCATGATGGTGTGCTTTTTTTCTAAAATGGTCCCATGACTCTTTGCTCAGTAATAAGAAACCATATGTGTAGACCAAACTCAGAATTCTCTAAACAGAGAGGTTATTCCATATAAACTATGACTTCCCAAAGTCATAGTGTCGGTGGTGCCAGAGCTGGGCTTAATCAAGGAGGCCTGCATATTTCTGAGTCACAGTTGGACTAACTTCACCCATGGGTCCATTATTAACAGAAGCTATGCAGTCTAAGGCTGTGGGAACTCTGCCTCAGAGGAGAAAGATAGAGCCTGGGTATTCAGGTAAACTCCAAATAAGGGCATCTTTATTGTCTTAGTCAGTGTTTTATTGCTTGAAGAGACACCATGACCATGGCAGCTCTTAGAAAGGAGCACATTTAATTGGGACGGCTTACAGTTCAGCGGTTCAGTCTGTTATCATCATGGCGGGAAGCATGGCAGCATGCAGGCAGACATGGTGCTGGTGAAGGAGCCAAGAGTTCTACATCCAGATCTGCAGGCAGCAGGAAGAGACTCAGACACCTCGAGCTTCTGAGACCTCAAAGCCCACCCCCAAGGGACACACGTCATCCAACAAGGCTACAATTCCCCAAAGTGCCAGTCCCTATGAGCCAGTTGGGTCATTTTTATTCAAACTTTCACATCTATGGAGAACCCTAGATCAGTGGTTCCTCAACCTATGGGTCATGACCCTTTGGGGGGGTCACATATCAGATATCCTGCATATCAGATATTTACATTTCCATTCATAACGGTAGCAAAATGACAGCTATGAAGTAGTAACAAAGTAATTTTGTGTTTCGGAGGTCATCACAACGTGATGAAGTGTGTTAAAAAGTTACAGCATTAGGAAGGTTTAGAACCACCTGTTGAGGGTAAGTGTACTGCTGTACTGGGTAGGGCTTGTCAACTAAACAAAAGCTAGGGTTATCTGGGAAGAAGGAACTTAAACTGAGAAAAAAACGCCTCCATCAGATTAGCCTGTAAATAAGTCTGTGAAAGTACTTTCTTGATTAGTGATTGATGTGGGCGGGCCTGGCCCATCGTGGGTGGTGCCCCTCTGCACAGGTGGTCCTGGGTGGTTTCAAAAGGCAAGCTGAGCAAACTTCGAGTGGCACCCAAGTAAGTCATGTCCTGCTTTGGTCTTTGTTTCAGCTTATAGTTTCTTTCATAATGGACTGTAAGCTGTGAGATTGGGGTGGGGGGGGTTTCCTTCCAAAGTAGTTTTTAGTTATGGTGTTTATCACAGCAATAGAAAGGAAACTCAGACCCCTGCCTTAAGAGCAGAATAAAAAACAAGACAACAGTCTGCTTTGTTCAAAATAAACCCCAAACATAAGAAAGTTTAAAAAAAAAAAACAAACCACCAGTGACTAATTATTTGACCAGACAAACTCATTCCAGGACAAAGGAAGAGGGTATATCTCAGATATCCTACAGAATATCTTTTACAAGATCTAACATGAAATGGCATATGCACATACATGTAAAGAGAAAGTCAGATCCACGTACAAGGGGTGAAGGGCAAGAGAAAGAGAACACAGGAGGGCTCGAGCTGACTGAGAAGACAGATTTTTACAGAAGGAATTAGGAATGTATTTGAGGCCTTAAAGGAAGAAGCAGACAAACTGGGTTCTCTAGTCCGGCTGTGGCCTCTTTTAGTTAAACGCTACTGTGGCAATACTTCCCTGGGGAGTAGAAACTCAGGGTGAGGTGAGTCAGGTCCTCACAGAGCAGCTTAGAGTCACATCCCCTTGGGCCATCGCAGGTGTGCTTCTTTCTCAGACACTTGCAGACTATGTCCTCTCCCGTGCCTCCAGATTGTTCCACAGGTTACTGGAAAGGCAACCATGTGGACAGGTTTGACAGTACTACGGAGGCTTGAGAATAGCCCCATGCAATCTCTTGTCTGTGTTCTTGGAAGGTGAGAACTGGACACCGGCTCCTATGGATGCTCCCAATAAATGCCTGTTAAGTACTTGAACCTGTATCAGCTGCAAAAATTATTTCACCTGGTCTGAATTTGTGTGTGTGTGTGTGTGTGTGTGTGTGTGTGTGTGTGTGAGAGAGAGAGAGAGAGAGAGAGAGAGAGAGAGAGAGAGATGCTTACTTAACCCCAGCAGCCCCTGAAATTCGGTGACGTTCTAGGCCTAACCCCTTCCTGCAGAAAGTGAAGGAGCCTCTGCCTGAAAGTGTGAGTGTCAGTACAGACACTCAGTCGCTTCTAAAAGTTCAGGAAGTCATGCATTACTTTAAAGCAAAACCGAGTTTGATAGAGTGTTAACTTGGGTTAAAGCTTTATCTCCCTATTTCGTTTGAATATTAAAACACTGTCTGTAAACTAAGGAGTTCCATTATGTTTTCATACATTCATGGCAAGATTTCTCGAACCTGCTGTTTCTCGAACCCCTTCTGCTAAAAGCATCATCTTATCATCAGAGGCGCTAAAAGACAAAGACTGAAACACGCTCCGCCTGCCTGCAGCACAGAGAAAGCGATCCTGACGCGGCCAGAAGACCACATATCCTGTCCCGGCTTCTCACCTCGCTCCACTCCCTCTCCGAGTCTCCCTTTCTCTTCTTTTCTTGTTTCCCTAACTCCACTAGGTCAGAGCTAGGCATGCCTATTAGCTGCAGGCAAATTTTGTTTGCAATGCAGGAAGCTGTAGGAATTCTCCCCCAGTGGTGCTTTCGCTCTTTATGCGAGCCTAATCCGGGGGATTAACAAATGGATCTCCGGGAGACCTCTTCTCACTGTGAAAGGACAGACGTGTTGAAGCAGGAAGAGTCCTCAAAAGAAAAGCTCTGGTTCTGCTGGAAGCTAAGAGCTCAGCACCGCCAGGCAAGAGGCAGGGTGTGTCCCCGTGGAGGCTGGGTCACGGGGGACACAGCTTTGCTGACGTGACGCTTCTGTTGCTCCTGACATCCGGGGGAGGGGTCTTCCGCCTAAGAGCCCTGACCCCGAACTACAGCTACCTCGATCGGTCCTCTGACTTCCCCACATACCCTGCCCTCCCTCATCCTCTTTCAGAAGCTACGCAGAATCTGTTCTGTTCGTGCTCTGCCCTGGTTATATAGTATCTTAACATTGGTTTTCAGCAGCAGAGTTTGAGATAGGATTCTCGGGTGTGTGATCCTAGGGGGCAAGTATCTGGAGGATAAGAGAAAAGCCGGGCAGCTGGAGGAATTGAGATCAGCAAGGGCAGAGGGTCTGCTAGGGACTTGCTTCAGTCTGGTCCCACGAACAACTCTACAACCAGGCCTAATGTTTTTGCACCTCTGTGCTAACCATTCAATGGTTCCTGGCTGAGAGGAGGATATCGTCTCAGTGAAGCAGCGCTCATTGCTGGAGGTAATGCCTCTTCTGGAGGAGGACCACCAGGAACATCCGGGCACCTGCTATCTATGGAACCCTCAGAAAAACTACTTTCGAGACTTTAGGTCAGCCGCAGCCGCTCACAACAAAACACAAAATGGTTAGAATATAGGGTGCAGAGAGAAGGGGGGGAAGCCCCCAGCTCTGTTTTCCAGGCATGCTGAGTGCGCACATTTTTAGAAAGCACACAGATGCATTTTCTCCCTCTATTCTGTGGAGTATGACAGTTCCTTACCCTATATTCCATCAAATTAAAAACAGTTGTAATTTTTAAATTTCGCATATGTATGGGTATTTGTGTGTGGGTATGTGCACATGAGTGTAGGTTCTTTCAGAGGCCAAGAGAGGGTGTCCGTTTGATCCCTTGGAGTTGGAATTATAATCAGCCATGAGCTAGGGTGCTGGGAGCCAAACTCAGGTTCCCTGCAAGAGCAATAGATGCTCTTAGCCACTGAGCCACCTCTCAAGCCCCTATGTCCATTTTAAATAAGTAATAAAATCCTGTTCTTCCATCCTCCATAACTTGAAATAAGGTCTCTTCTAAGATTCCAAAGAGCGTTCCATTTTCCTGGCCTTTGTTGTGGTTGCTTCTTCAGAGCCAACACCTTAAGCTTGCCCCTGCTCTTATCTGTCCCAGTAATAATTATTTGCCTTTTTCACTCAATAAATATTACTCTTCCCAACTCTTCATTTCTTAAGTATGAATAACAACAAGTTGAAAATGATGCAAAGGAATTAAAAAACAGAAAAAAAAACCACTTGGATACCAGACTCATGACTAATCTCAGTATTGGAATAAGTCATCCAGATCTTAGATTCCCTAAGCCCACTCGCCATGCCCTTCATAGGAGCTCTCTCTCCACTAGCTGTTCTCAGCCACCAGGTATCCTCAGCCATGTGGCCCAGAAGACCTCTTTCAAGCCCTATATTTTCCAGAGTCTCTTGCAGCTAGATGGGAGACCCTGACAAACTGGATAAGAACAGATTTGCTATGAATCACTTCCGAATCATATCAGGGAGAAGGGGCATAGCTTAGCTTCTTCCCCTACATCCATGTCTATTGGCTGTAAGTTGGGTAGATAGATGAAAATAGCCTAAGGCTTTTGCTTTAAAATGGTACTTAAACACACACCACCATCTTGTACTCCCCCATCCCATCATGTTACCCAATGAAGGAATGGACGGCAATGCTCCATCAGAGGGTACCCTAGAGCTCTACACCATGCTAATGACAACCCACCCTGGGTTGTTTGTCCCGCAGCATGAGAGTGAGCAAAATTTCCCTATTGCCTAAGTCACTGAAGTCTTCCTCAAACCCAAATACTGGGGCTAGTTCAGCTGTTATCTGTGTGTCAGGGAGCCAGTCAACTGGGGTGCTGGGTCAGGGGCTTTGTGTAGAGATTAAACAATTGAGTGGAAGTCAGGATAACTGGCTGAAAGGGGAAAAGGCTGGGAAAGACAGACAACATTTCAAATTGACAAACAGAAACTTGGGAAGAATACTTGTTTCTAATACCAAATCATAGGTCAGGCAAATGTGATATGGAAAAGTACATGCAAGAAGGGGCATGCAGCTGAACATACAGCATCACAGCCCTTCCCACAGGAACAAGCCATTCATTTGGCTGGGTCTCAATGCTGTGTGCTTCCAAGGGTAAGTAGCTGTGCACCAACCAAGAACACCATAGTCTGCGTGAATCTCGTTGATTTGATGGAGAATCAGCATCCACTCTCTCTGCCTTAGTTTTTGTGTTCGAAATTATATTGGCTTAATTTTGAGCGGAAAAGCTTCACTACTTGGGTAATCATGAAATCCTTTGACCCACGGTCATGGAGAAGCCTTGTTAACTAATTATCTTTAAGAGGTGGGACCAAGTTAGGATGTGGTTTTCTGGGACCTGGAGAAAAAGGGCTCACGACCTAGGTGTGCTCCCTCTGTGTGGTTTCCTCACAGCACAGCTGAGCTTGGACTTCTCGTTCCTGTTTCCTGATTTTTTCCCTTATAATAAATAGAAATATAATTGTTTATCTTTTAGGTAGCCTGGTTATTTCCCAAATGGAGTTAACTTCTACACCACTGCAGCATGGTTTTCAAGCTGATGTATTGTACACCTTAAAGTATCAAAATAATTCCCGCTCTCAGCCAAGGAATTGGAAAGTCTGCAGTTAGTGCTTCCTCTTACAGGTACATCTTAGATTTTATGAAGAAAGACTGCGATAAAAGTTTATTTAGGCCTTCTTTTTATCTTTTAAAAAATAAAATGATTATTTTATATCTACTTGTTATGGAGATTTTTGTAAATGTCCTCCAAGCTGGCTGATCTATCATCTTTTCCAAGGAGGTTGATCTTGTGATACAGTGAAGAAGTGGACTTGTTAAGCTGGGCCTTTCGGTCATGCCAGCTTCTGCCACACACCATGCCCACACCTATCCCACACCTATGCTCCTGTCTGCATGCTGAGCTAGACTGTCCTCCACAGTTTCTCTTTAAGAGCAATGTTCTCCCTCTCCTTTTGGGTCTTCTCGTATTTCCATTCTTCAGATTTTTATGAGAACCATGAAGCATTGTGCTTCCCGAATCCATTTCTGAAGCTCCTATGTCAAATGCATAGTTTTCTGTCCTCAGCAAGGCATCACATCTTACCCAGTTTCTGTTTTCTGGGGCCACAGAAGGTCCCGGAAGCATAGGAGGTACTCCACAGAGAGCAGTAAGTGTTCAATTAAATGGACAGATTAGTTGTTAGATAAAGCATTTATTTTTATTTATTTAGACAGGGTTTGTTTGTGTAGCCCTGGCTGTCCTCGAACTTGCTTTGTAGACCAGGCTGACCTTGAACTTGGAGATCCAGCTGCCTCTGCCTCCTGAGTGCTAGGATTAAAGGTGTGCGCCACCATCACCTGGCTAGTTAAATCAATTAAAGCAGCTTTAACTCTTACATCTTTATACCTTACCATTAATCTTGGTAAGGATGTATACACACACACACACACACACACACACACACGCACAAAAATACATGCATTCATTCAGTTAATATTTATTGGGAGCCTACTGTGCACCGGGCATTGTGCTGGTCCTGGTTATGTCACAAGAGCCCGTGTCTCTCCCCTGGCAGCAGAGGGGAAGGGACTAGACAGAGCTTTTGGCCAGCAGAAGAGCCAGGTCCCCTGCGCTAGCTGTGGAGGAGGCGCTGCCGTCAGTGGCAACAGCGATTCTGCCAGAGGACTGGGAACTGCGGCTGGGCCTGTCTCTAGGAGACATTTGTCTGGGGATGCCAGATTGGACCGTCAACCTATTTTTATTTTTATTTTATTTTATTTTTAAAGATGTGATTTTCTTATATGCCAAAAAAGGGGTATAAAAAAAACCCTCAAAAATCTTTCTAAGACGACCTTAAAGTCTTTAAAGTCTTCAAACAACTTCTGTAGGTAGGATTTAAAGAAATGGAAAGGATCCTTTGACTGTGATACGGAAGGTCCCTGTCCAGAATTTGAGTGTTGAAACCTCAGCTCAGCTTCGTGATGGCTGAGCTGGTTGTAGGCTAGAGGAAGAGAAAGGAGAATGTGGGCTCAGAACAGACAAGAAGAGATCAAGGATGCTGCATAGGCTTTAGCCCAGGTGCAGCTGCATGCAGGACTCCCACGTTCCCGGGGCCCTCTCCAGCAAAAGGGGCAACAGCTAAAGCCAGGAAATCATGATACTGGCATTGTGCCTGTGTGCATCTTGAGGCCTGGTGATGTCTCCCCAGCCTCCCCAATTGCTACCTGAAGCTGCATCATTGGAAGAGGATGTTTTAAGAGCTCTGCTTCATGACTGCTTGTCCTCAGACCCTTAGGTGGTAGATGAAGTTGAGCACCAGGTGGTGTGGGGAACTGTGGTATGGATGCTGTTCATCACCTCGGGGCATCGATTTAACTCAAGATTTTAAGAGGCGAAAAGCAATTTCAAGTTAGCATAAGCACTACAGAATGGAATATGAACCTTGCAGGGGTTCTAAAGATTGTACAAGAGATATAAATGAAGCCTGGCACCTTCTGGTTGCCCTTGGTTGTTTGGTCTTTTTACAAGGCCCCAAGCCTCACTTGTTGAGTTGGGAAGGCCTGGCACTTCTGCAAGGTGCGTGCTGTCTTCGCTGGTGAAACTACTGGGCTTCTCATGTGTTAGCACCCATGATTCCCTCTGTTAGCTAGCAGAGCTTATTGCTCTGGCACCCAGAAAACTCAAGGACTCAAATCAGAGGCTTCCCAGCTGTCATGGCACTGGGAATCTTTGGGTTTTCACCAGAGTGCCACTTTATGGATGGTTGAGGTAATTTGACATTGAAGGTTCTGGTTCCCTCAGTTAAGTAATGTGCTCATAAAAAGGCAGTTGGGTACAGTTTCAGGAGCTCTAAATGCCCCTTTGGGTCATGATCAGATTTTTGTCTGGAAATGGACAGTGTCTAACAGCTTGGACTGGAATAGCTTGGTTTTTTTCCCTTATAAACTCTTCACTGGAAGCAATTATTTCCTAAGTTTTAGAGACAAATGGACCATAGACCGGCAGCTGTAGAGTGTGTTGTAAGAAAATACTATAATTACCGAGTCAGACATGTGCTAGGACAACAGTCCTCTGCTGATCAACAGCGTCACTCCTGAAGCAGTCACTAAAAAACACGTTAGGCAGCCAGCTCTCAGTTGTACGTGCCAGGGGGAAGGAGTGGCGGTGTAGAGAGTTCCCCCGGCAGCAGATAATCCCCAAATCACTGATGTTTGGCCTCAGGAGGTATCGTGTGTTCTTTTCTTTCTTTTCCCTCCTTTGGCAACAAATTCCTTTAATGAGATCCTATGCATATTATTGTCAATATTAGCTTGACTTTCTAAACAGATACTCATGGCTGGCAGGAAAGGACACCCTGGGCAACAGGAGAAATTCATTTGGGGATTAAAAATTAGTAGGAGACAATTCTGACATGGGTAATCCTTGTGTGGAATAATTGAGTGTTGACTGGCGTTTACAGAAATGTGTTGAGGGCAGAGGACAGATGTAAATGAAGCCTGGCTCCTTCTGCTTCCTTGGGCTGTTTGGTTCTTTCTTGAAGACACAAACCTCTCCAGTTTAATTTAGAAAGCCCAGGACTAGCATAAGGCAAAACTCCTCCCAGGGCTCGTCCATCCTCCCAGCACTTGAGAACCCCTCCATGAGTTGGCGCGAACGTTCCTGCCCACACTCCTCAAACAGCAGAAAGGGAACTGAATCAGCGAGAGGCCTGACAGTAAAACCTGGTGAGCAGTCAGGTGCATTGGTGCTGGGGAAAGCGTCTGTACTGAGCAGGCCACTTAAAATCTAGAGAAATGGACTCATTTTATACCACGTTAAGTGCTCGCAGTAGACACTTTGGTGGGTGGCACTTGTTTCCATATGTATTGAGATGTCAGAATGAGCAGAGGCGACACTTCTCAAAAGGGTTGCAGGTGATCTTCCAGAGACTCCCGGAAGAACGCTGCAGTTTCAGTCTGATGATGAGAACGGGCAGAACAGAGTTCACCCACGGCCATGCACAGGGGCTTTGCATTGTGAGATCTACGAAGCTAAAGCCAATATGTGCACAGATGCACACCGGAAACATGTTTATTTTATTTAGGTTGTGAGCGTGTGTGGAGTCAGTTCTTCCACCCTGTGCGTCACTAGGATTGAACTCAGGTCCTCAGGCTCGGTAGCAAGAGCCTTCACTCAACAGGGTTTCCCCAGGTCATAAATATGCATTTGTAAAATACACGCACTGTAAATTATATTTAAAGGCCATGAAATATTAAACTACGAGAAGTCAGATTTCAAAAAAGAAAATGTGCTCCTTGCACCAATTCAACAATCCTCCTTCAGTACATTTTTTCTCCTCGTGTTGAATTTGTGTGGATCCCAGGACCTCTGAAACTTTAAAGGGACCGCAGTGGAACGTGAGTGACCTTGCAGACGCTGGTCTTGCAAGAAGCTCACCATGGTGCTATAAGAATACAGTGGGCACACCTGGCTGTTCTCAACACGTGTCCTCATTATCTCCCCATCTCCCAGGGCTAAGCTGCATTGCTCTGGGTGGCTGGCTTGGTTGCAGTCTCAAGGCTGTGTTCATGCTTTTGACTGTTTGACTAACGCAGAGAAGTAGAAAATTAAAACAATTCCCCGAAGAGCTGCAGTTTCAAATGAACATTTGCCCAATAATCTGAATATTTTGATTGAGACAATAATTTCCAATTTATCCCACTTTTCACCTCACTCTGTCCATGCAGAACATAAAATAAATCGAATTTACATAAGTGCCATTACCAAAAGGGGGGATAAAAAAGAAAGAAAAGTTAATGTGTCTACTTAATGATTCATCTTAAGGAGTCAAAGCAGCCCTATCGAAATCACCCCTCGAGGCCATCCGCACGCAGATGAGCTGTACCCGGCCCCTTTGTATCCCCATGAAATCTCCCAAATGAGGCATTTCCACATGGTAGGCGACGAGGAGCTGAAGTCATGAAAACCACAACATCTGGAACAGGAGGAAATATTTCTCTGGAAAGAACTTGACAAACTCTGAAAACAAAGTTCTAGACTTTGCTCATTTATTTTGGCTGCAAAGCCAAGCTCACTGCAAAGCTCCAAGAGGATTTGTCCAAGGCTCCTTTCAAAGATGTAAAAAGCCAGCCTGGCACTAAAATTAATGCATGGGTTGCATACACAGTGGAGACGGTTATCTGATACTGAGGGAAGAGAGTCACACTAGGCCTTTGTGTTATTTATGAGATTACTATTGGAGGAAACAGGAGCAATTAGATACCCCCTGCTCTCAGCTCCGGGGAAGGAAAAAAGGTGTCAAACATAGCTTTTCAATTTGTCTCTTGATCATTTCTTTCTCGCTACATCTTAAAATCCAAATATACATATGCCCTGTGCTCACTGGTCCCAGCGGCCCTTTCGCCTATTTCTTTTTCACTCTTTGAAGACTCCATCGATTTTGAATGATGACTATGAAGACTTGAAAATACCTTAAAGTAGAGATCGCAACTTAAAACAATAGACATTTGTTATTTTATGGAGTCATAAAATAACATATATATGTTCATGTATGTATATATACACATTATAAAGACCACACAAAAGTCTCAAAAATGTACTTGAACTGTGAAAGCACTTGTCACTCTCTGGTCTGTTCAGTTTTTGAAGCTCCCACACTTGAGGGTGTTCCCCACAGTGTGAGAGTTTCCAGGAATCAGGGGAGGGTGTGGCATGTGTTCCTGCTGCCAGCAGGCATTCCTCACTGGCCAGGTGTTTGAACACACATTGGGTGATACAAGAAGCAGACAGTAAGGACTTCATCTTGGTGGTGGGACCAGACACCTCCATTCTCCAATGCCCGTAACTGAAGGCATGTCCTGTCTCCCTAGAGCTGGCCATCCCATGGTCAGCCAGGGCAAGCACCGTGGCTGGTGAAATGAAAATACCAAGAAGAGGCGCGAGGGCAGCTGACACTATGATGTCTGTCTCTGGTAACAGTGGAATCAGGGCTTCACCTGAGTGCCGAGGGCAGCTGACACTATGATGTCTGTCTCTGGTAACAGTGGAATCAGGGCTTCACCTGAGTGCCCACCGTGCTGTACCATGTCTTCTACTGATTACACAGCTTATTATTATTTTGTAAAGATTTTGCTTTTCTTGAATTTTTTTCATGCATTTTGACCATGTTTCTCCCTACCCCCATTCCTGCTAGATTCTCCCCACCTCCCTACCCACCCAACTCCATGCTCACTTTTTTTTAAAAAAAATGCACAAAAATGAAAATCAAAATAAAAACCCAACGAGACAAACAAAAAATGTCCCAAACAAATTGGTGTGGGGCTTCTCTGGAGCCTGGTTGATATACTCAATAGCACTCCGTGGTGAATACGGATCGCCCCTTTTCCAGCTGCTGCCAATTGCAAACAGCTTCTTGGTTAGAGGTGGGACCTCTCATTCATTTCCCCCTCTTAGTCTTGGCTCCATGTGATTACACGGGCTGGCTCATCTGTACCTCAAAAATTTCCCATGTTGACAGTTACTTTTTCCTTAAATCTTTTTAATGTCCCATGAAGTAGACATGTTATTCTTATTTATAAATCAGAAAACTAAGGCTTAGCCATGTTAAATAATTGACCTGAAGTCACAAGTAGGAGGAGGCGGGTCTAGGTTATTTTCCCCCAATCCACGGTTTCTCTGTGTAACAGCTCTGACTGTCCTTGTAGATCAGGTTGGCCTTGAACTCGCAGAGATCCACCTGCCTCTGTCTCCCAAGTGCTGGGATCAAAGGCACCACTGCGAACCAGCCAGAATTTTTACTCAGGTTGATTAACTGGAGAGATTACCTTCTAACCTCGTTGGAGTTGCCTCCAGGCGAGCTGCCCAGGGCCTTGTGCCATCAGTAGGCTTGGCTCTGCAATCCACGGTGTACTTAGTTAATATGAGTACGTTTACTGTGACCTTACTCATAGACAAGCAGGAATCAGAAGGCACACACTTTAACTGAGTAGGCAAAAGTAATATGCTGCTAGAAAATATAGGTTATGTAATATTTAGATATAGGTCACCTTACTTAATGCCATGAAATGACTAGAGAATAATTATAATTAATAAAGCCAAGGTGCTCATACTAACTTAAGGCTTAAAGAAGAAAGTAAAGAGGAAGGAGGTGAAGCCCTGAGAGTGAACTTCTAAGGGAAATGGACTCTCAGGGGTTCTTTCTGGTGATTTTGGTGCACGATGGTGAGTGGAGAAGTGAAGGGGATTTCACCGCAAGTTCAAGGGGTACACATTCTACGCTGAGTTTGCGTACACATTCTACTCGGCGGGGATACGCTGAGTTTGCTGAGCTACGTCTTAAAAAATCTGAACTGTGGGGATGACATCGGCTCGTTGGTTCCTGTTAAGATGATCTCGTGAAAGGACTGGTTCAACAGGAGTGTTGCACGGCCTGAGCCCACAGTATTCAAAGTATGCCTGCGCCTGTGACCAGGAGCGAGACCAGTGGGGAAGAGTCTGGAGGATTCTGAGCCGATGGTGTCGCTGTAGCTCTGAAGGCAAGCCCCGTCTGGTACCCAGCGTGGGTCCTTCAGGTTAGTCATGATAAGGTCTCCTTGTATGTGTGTAAACAGAAAGTCAGATGAGGTTGGAAATGGAGGCCAGAGTTCTTACTGTTACCCACAATTTAAAAGAAGTACAACCCAAGTTGTCGTAATTGATTGCATCAGGCTGAAAGAATTTCTTGCTAAAACAGATGGCGACGGGCATGCCTTGTCCTTTTTATTTTTTCTTAGAAATTGTACCCCCCCCCCCGAAACAATTAGACCTGAGTACCCAAATGCAATCAAATGTGCTACGTAGAGGCAGGTTGTCATTTAATGTTCGGTTGCTTTTCTTTCAGACTTGCAGGTACATCTTGGGGGTGACAGAGCTGGCTTCAAAGGGAAGCCATTCAGAGAGTGACTCATGATGCCCTTCCCTTCCCCTGACAGCGGTTTCCTCCCCTGGTATGAATACAGCCAAGAAGCAGCAACCATTTGGTGGACTGGGCCAGCTGCCAAATTTGAGTATCTAGTTTTAAACTGAACACAAACCAAGACGTTCTCGAAGCAAACATTATTTTTGTCAATAACCTGCCGGCGTCATGCACATTAAACAAAAAGAGTCTTTCATGAGATGATGTTAAAAGAGGGTTGGGGGTTAGGTTAAGGATGCTTCCAGGTGAGTGTGTTTGTATGGCAAAGAATGTACCTTTCAAAACTATAGCTCCAGTCAGCCGCTGTGAAAAGCTCCCAGAAGAGTGTTCTGGCTTGGATATGAAATGTCCCCCTGGTCTGTGATTCAATGCTTGTCTTCAAGCTCACAGCATAGTTTTGAAGGCCACAGAACAGTGCTTCTCAACCTGTGGGCTGTGACCCTGTTAGTCAACCTCTATCTCTAGAAATATTTACATTATGATTCACAACAGTGGCAAAAGTAGCAACAAAAATAATTTTATGGTCGGGGTCACCACAACATGAGGAAGGGTGAGAGCCACTGCTGTAGAAGAGGTAAGAGCTGCCAGGGAAAAGTAAGCCCATAGGTGCAGGTCTTTGAAATTTACTTCTGCCCTTGGCTCTAGTCATAACCTCTTGGCTTCCTGGTTTAATGTCCTCATTCATATGAGGTTATTTTGCCTGAATAGATGTCTGAATCAGATTCATGCCTGATACCTGAGGAAGTGGTGAGACTTTGTATAGGTCCTGGGGACCAAGCCCAGATCCTTCGAAAGAACAAATGCTTTTAACCACGGAGCCAACTCTCTGGCACAGGAGAGTTTCCTTTTTCTATATCCTCATTAGCATGCCATTTTTGCCTTAAAAAACCTTTTTTATCATATATATTCATTGCACATGGTGTTTCTTTTCATAAAAATGTAGGTGGAGTTTTTCTGTACCAGTAGCCACTCCCAAATAATCACTCAGAAACTGAATATTAATTGTAAATGCTTGGCCAATAGCCCAGGCTTATTCCTCACTAACTCCTGCATTTAAATTAACCCATAATTATTAACTATGCTTTGCCATGTGGATTGGGACCTTTTCTAAGTATGTCATGCCCATCTTGCTTCTCTCTATGTCATCTGCTGGTGACTCCTGATCTGCCCTCCTTCTTCCCAGCCTTCTCTGTGTCTGGCCGTCCCACCTATACTTCCTGTCTAGCTACTGGCCAGTCAGATTTTTATTAGACCAGTCTGAGTGACAAATCTTCACAGTGTACAAAAGGATTATTCCACAGCATCAAAACACTTAGACAAGTACACATTGCACGCTCAGTACATTCCTCCTGCCTCACCCACCTTTCTTCCCTTCTTACACCTGCTCCTCTTAGTCCCTGAGACAGTTTCATTCCACTTTCCTGTCATATATGCATCCATAGTTTATATCTGCAGAAAATCTGACAATTACAGATGAGAGAAAACATACATCTGTCTTTCTGTGACTGGCTATTTTGCTTAATATGATTATCTGCAGTTACATCCATTTTCCTGCAAATGACATAACTTTGTTCTTTCTAACAGTGGAAAGAAAGCACCGCTTTTGTGTGTGTGTGTGTGTGTGTGTGTGTGTGTGTGTGTGTGTGTGTGTGTGTGCATGCGTGCAAGCATGCATATGTGTGTGTTTGCATATATGTGATCTGGTTTATTCAATTCTCTGTTGCTGGGGACTTAGGATGGCTCCACAATTTAGTTGTTGTGCATTCTGTTACAAAAAACACTTAGGTGCAAGTCTGTCTGTTATATATTGATTTGGAGTCCTTTGGGTGAGTGTCCAGGAGTTTTAGACCTGGGCCACATGGTGTATCTGTTCCCAACTTTTTGAGGAACCTCCATACTGATTTCCATTGTAGCTGAAGTCTCTTGAAGTCTCATATACCCACAGTAGGATCTACGGGGTCCTTCTTGCCTATGATCTAATCAATTTTGTTATTGGGCTTTTTTTCATCTTCTTTGTCTTTTACTTCTAACTTTCGAAGCTTATTTTTTAAATTTGAAAATAGAAATTTTTATACAGTATTTTCTGATTTTGATTTACCCTTCTCCAACTCTTCCCAACACCTCCCCACTTTCCAATCCTCCCAAATTCACACCCTTGTCTTCCTCTCTTTCTCTAGAATTCAGGCTTCTAAAAAATAATAAAATAAAAACAAATAGAAGAAAAAGAGCCAAAGAAAATGCACAAGAAATCCATACAAATACTGAGACATGCATATCAACACACACAGAAGACTCACAAAAACAAAATCAGAGTCACCATAATATAAAAGCTAGTATCTGTAAGCTTAAAAAAATAATACCCCATAAAAGCACTTAAGACAAAAAACCCACCATTTAGTTCAGTTTGTGTTGGTCATCTACAGCTAGGCATGGGGTCTACTCTTAAGTGCACCCAGTGAGATACTATTGGGAAAAAAAAATGAGTTTTTCTTTGCAAGAGGTTATCTGCTGGAAATAGCTTCCAAGCTGGGGATGGGGGCCTGTGTCCACTTCTCCTCTCAGTGCTGGGACCCCATCTGGTGTAGAACTGTGCAGGCCCTATGCTTGCTGCCACAGTCTCTGTGGGTTCATATGTGTCTAAGTTTTGTTTCTTTGGGGTCTCCCATCCCCACTGGCTATCTTTGTGCCTCCTCCTCTACAGAGTTCCCTGAGTCCTGTGGGAAGGAATTTGATGGAGACATCCTATTTAGGACTGTTTCAAGGGGTCTCACTCTCTGTAAGCTGTCCAACTGTGGTCTCTCTACGTGTCCCCCTCTGCTGCAGGAGGAAGCTTCTCTGACGATGCCTGAGCAGGGCACTGACCTATGGATATAGCAGAATTTTGTTAGAAGTCATTTTATTGCTCTATTCTTTTACCGGAGTAGCCGTATTTGGCTTTCTCCATCATTCTGTCGTCAGAGGCTATGGAAGAAGGTCATGCAGAGGCTTAATGTTCTCCTGAGGGTCTCTCCTATGTTTGTTCCAGACCGGGGCATTAGGTGGTTTGCACTGAGCTGTGGGCCTTACACATCTGAGTAAAACTGGCCTCGTCTGAGCTGCTCTCAATACAGATCTCTAAAAGGGGAGAGGAATCCCATTTTGTAAAGATGCTGCAACGTTAGGGGATTTGTCTTCGGTGTTCCAGAGAATGGCATTGTAGGGAGTGAGCGAAGTCTGACTGACTGAATGTCTATTGTTTGACATGAGCCAGTCATGTCAAGAACCAAGGCCTCAGACCCGTGGGTGGCAAAGCCTTCTCCACATGGGTCTGGCTCAGAACTGGCAAATCCTTCCTCCGATCTGAGTGTGAATGTTGGCTGGGTGTACAAAAACTAATACTGGCCACTTCCTCTTCCTAGATGTTTACAGTCCAAGATTGAGTACCAACAAAGACCTACTACTGAGACTAGCTCCCACCCCAGTCCTCGCTGTTCCTAATAAATGTGCAGAGGTTCCAGGTTGCACAGTACCAACATATCAGAGGGCACAGAATCCATCTGACCTACTCTTTCTTTTCTGTCTTTTCCTTTTCTTCCCTTTATTTCTTTTTGCTTTTTCTTTTTGGTTTTTTGAAACAGGGTATCCCTGTGTAACACCCCTGGCATCCTGAAACTCACTTTGTAGACCAGGCCGGCCTTGAACTCGCAGAGATCCACCCACCTCTGCCTCCCGAGTGCTGGGATTAAAGGCGTGTGCCACCACCGCCCGGTGATCTGACCCAGCTTTTCTGTACACATCTCTGTGTTTCTGCCCTTTCTTCATTCCCTCGCCACCCCAGTCAGGATTCCAGACTCAAACCAAAAACGATTAGGTATGACATAATTCCCTTCAGAAGCTAAACTACATTTTAAAAAGTAAAGTTTTTATAGACGATTGCTTTATATTCACAACGCTAAAGAATAGCTTGAACATGACCCTGAATTAATCTTACAGTCCACATGTTTTAATGTCCCTTGAATCTTCAATATATTTCTATTTTTGGTCTGATTCCGTCAGGCAAATGTTGATGCCTTTCTTTTTTTAGTCAGTTAGGCAATCTTTTTAAATTTTCCCTGTTGAACTGTCAGCAGGTAAGAATTTGCTGGTACAAAGTCTGTCACCCCCTCAGTCAGTCTCCCGACAGCCTTTCCTGCATTTTCTTCTCTTTCTTTCTTCCATAAGTTCACATTTTCCTCCTTTGAAGCCACATACAAAAAATACTATTGAGTTTAAGGATTTTTTTTTTGATTTGTTTTTATTATAGGGTTTAATACTCACAAGTGAGAAAGAAGACATCAGTGAGGCAACTGGAACGCTCAAGGATACAGGGTAGGTCAGTAGGTGAACGGGCTCCCAGGACCTTGGTCCTTACCTTCCTAGATACATCCCCATTCTGTCTTGGTAGTCCTCTTGTGCTAATCCTCCCCAGTGCTCCTTGCTGCCCTCTACTCCGCCTGCCCTGCATTTGGCCTTGCAGAATGAGGTTCTAGTGCAGGGGTGCCATTCCCTTTGCTCCTCTCTGTGCTTTGACTGCCTCTCCACAGCCCTTGCTTTGCAAATCTCCCTGACCTCCCACGGCTTTGCTCAGCTCTGCGCCTGCGCAGAGCAGGGGTGTGCAGGCACTGCCTTAGGGTGCCTGTCTTTCTAAGCACCTTCCTTACTGGAACATATCTTGCTTAGCTACACTCTCCAGGGAAAGCACACCTAGCGGAGACGGAGGGAAGGTAATTGCTTGACAGTCACTGTAATGTAGTCAAGCCTGAGGAGAAAAGGGAGCCAAGAAAACGCTCTGCTGGTAGGAAGGACTTCCTGAGGCCTCAGCTCCCAGCTGGAGCCTGTGTTAGCCAGCTTCTTGCCTCCTTCTGCACAGTTAGTTAAGCTGTCTTCTGTGGGGCTTGCTTCTTCACAGCCATTATTTCTAAGTGGCTGGGGGGGTGGAGAGAAACCATCCAACAGAACAGATTTCTAAATCTCCAACGTTTCACCCACGCCCCTTGAAGGCTGCGCTGAGTCGCGAGTGGAAGTCTACTTGTTCAGAAAGTCCTGAAGACAGGCACCGCCTTCCATTTCAACCTTCAAATCATTCTGTGCACACCGTGTGCCTTTCCTTTTAAAAGCACTGCGATTGTCACTAAATTGAGATCAAGACTTGCTCATCCTCAAAAGGTTGAAGCATTCTGAGACAATAGCGCAAAGTGTTCCCATCTGGTGGCCCGAACAGCTATGTGCCGGGCCCGGGTTAAGCAAAGCTGGGGGAAATGGAAATGTTGACATTTCTTTAAACAATAAAAATTACAAGTGATTGCCAAAGTGCCATGAGCTGGCATTTACAGAGATTGTTCCCCGATTATATATATATGAAATATCATAAGTAATTAGCTCATGGCAATTACCTCTCCCTTGTTATTTTGCTTTTAGAATATTTTTAAAGCTTAGGTTACTAAAATTTCAAATAATCCTGGGCTGTGCTGTCATGGGTCTTTATCCAAATGGTCGTGGTCTCTTGTAAACAGACCTGTGATCTGATTTCCATTGGGGCCGGAGTTGTAAAAGGCCAGGGATTTTCGATGGATTTGCACATATACTGTTTCAGTTAAGTCACAAAGGCCGGCTCAACAGCCGAGTTTAAATGCAGTTGCCACCCAGGGTCCCTCTATTGTGTAGGAGGGCATGGCTGACGAGGTAAAAAGGAGGTGGAGATGGTGCAGTGGCCACAGTCCAGCCTTGGGGAATTTCCACCATGGTTCTCTTCTGCCTGCAGGCTGTCGTTTAACCAGCTCAGAGGCATCTGTGGGCTGACTCATCAAGACAGGTCATTATGGAGGCAAGACAGTATCTCCTGGGTCCCTTTTTCCTTGTTCCAGCACCAGAAGTGAGAGGCTGGCTTTCTTAAACCTTCTCAGCCTAGGTTAGAACCAGTTCAGACAAATTCATGATGCTCCATCCCCAGCTACAATGAAATATCAACACCCAGTTATGAGGATTAGT
This sequence comes from Ondatra zibethicus, assembly GCA_004026605.1. Lineage (NCBI taxonomy): Eukaryota > Metazoa > Chordata > Mammalia > Rodentia > Cricetidae > Ondatra > Ondatra zibethicus. Next base: position 58,320 of record PVIU01007882.1, on the reverse strand, counting down.
GAGAAATGCTCATGGGTGCTGAAGGGGACGGCCAGTTTGATTGTCACATATGCTTGGCAAACACTTTTGCTTCTAAATGCTATTTCATTCTTAGATATGATTTTTCTAACAGAGCAGACAATGGAAGACTGAAACTATGAACCAGAACTATCGCTCCATTTTGAATGTGTGTCCGATCTGTGGATGGACACGAGCTTGGCTGTGGTAAAATTTGGGATCTGAAAGTCAACAGCAGGTCTCCAGAAATGCAACGTGTTATGAAAGCTTGATTTGCTAGATTCTGAGGAAACTTCTCAATATCCATGGGAGTCAGTCAAGGGATGCTCTGCTAAGGACCACGGGAAGAAGGTGCTCGGAGAGTCTTCCCCTTAGGCTTGGCTCACCCTTTTACAACCATGTGAGATTCTAAAAGTGGAGGGGAAGCTGGGGGAATTGCTGCGGCCTCCCTGCCTCTTCTATTTGCATCTCCGAGAACAAAACCTCCATTCTTTCTAATCTTGGTTGGCAACCAGAGCTTTGAACTCATCATGAGTGTGAAAAACTGGGAGGCTGGTGAAGAATTCCTCAACCCCATGGTCAAAGTTGACCGTGTTTTCTGAAAGTCTGCATGAAATCCAATCCAATCCTTCTTTTCTCAGCTTACAGGATCCTTGGGGTGAAATATTACATCTTAAAGCAAAGGTACAAAGCTAATCTATCATAGCTCCCCTCCAGGTGAGATTTATTCCACACTGCCTGCAGAAAACAGTGTGCCCACTCTGCGTGTGCAGACCATAGTCCTGTTATTATCCAGTTGAGAAATCCCCAGCATATGCACGCCTGAGAAATGAGCGGGCAAGCCCACAGAATGTGACACTTATGCTAATCTGCGCCCTGCTGTGGAAAAACACACACAAGGATTCCATTACCACATTCATTAGGCTGCAGCACACTCAATGCTGAATAGGGATTATGAGCTAGAATAGGATGAAAACAGTTGATTGAGCCCACTTAGCCAAAACGCTCTGACATTGGCCAAATATGTTGGCATGGGATCATCGGCTCAGACTTTAAAGGGGACGTTAGTGGTTGCAAGTTTGTCCTTCGCTGTGGATGTCACATTCATCAGCCCATGACACATGTCATTGGTTTAGACAATGAACCCTGGGTATATCTAAGGACTGGGTCTGGGGTCATTGTTTGAAGCAGGACCCCACTCCCGCCACACACCTTTTGGGTCATGTCTGGTGTTCTCTATCAACACCCCTTTCCTGGATGAAGTCAGAAAATGAATTGTGCAGCAATAACACTGTATAGCTAGAAAAGAAATTAGAATCAGATGCAAAAGCCAGTTCAGCACTTGGCTTGCTCAAGTCTCCTCTCGCCTTGGTCTTGGGGTTACTGGACATAGTTGTCACCTGTCAGCTTCATCTTCCTACAGTGGCGGAAACATTTGCCACTCTGAGCCAAAAATATTTTAAGTATTGTCAGAAATAATAAAGGAAGAAAGAAAGACACGTGACTGCTTGGGAGCTGCTATGGAATCTGACTGCGCAAGTAGAGGGAAGGGATTCCAATCCATCCATGTATATTATTAAGAAGATAATAATAGAAACCTTCTGTGGAAACATGTTTTCAGCCTTAGGTTCTAGGAAACTTTGCGTCTGGGTGTTTCTTTTTCAGTGTAGGAGTGTAATGCAAGTTCTTAAGGGAAGCTGTACCCAGTGTCTTGATTTATGTCACTGATGTGTTCCTGAAAAGCCGAAGATGAATCAAGTTTTGATTTTGTGAACTAAATTGTATACATGCTCCCAGGCTCTTCTTTTAGCTAAGGTAACCCTGCAAGGAATCTTCCTGGCTGTGTAAAGTGATGGGTATAATTTTATGCCCAAAATGCAAATACCTCCTTAGTTTATCACCCCACCCCACTTTTTCTTTTCTTTGTTTCTTTCTTTCTTACTTTTTTTTTTTGACAGAGTTTCTCTGTGTCGTGCTGGCTGCCCTGAAACTGTAGACCAGGCTAGCCTTGAACTCAGAAATCCACTTGCCTCTGTCTCCTAAATGCTCTGATTAAAGGCATGCTTCTCCCTCCTTTTCTCCTCTTGTCTCCCACCTCCAGCCATGCTTTCTATTTTTAACAGGGTCTCTTGTATTCCAGGCTGGCCTAAAACTTGCTAGGTAGCTGAGAATGACCTCAAACTTCTGATCTTGTTTCTTATCTCAGCCTTCCAAGTGCTGGGATTAGAAGTGTGTGCCACTGTGTCTGATTTACCTTTTGAGTTTTCTAGGCAGAAATCCCAAGAATGACTTGGGATGCCCAGAAACTAGGGGAGGACAGAGAACCATTGTCCTGTGCTGCTCTGAAAAAGGCAGAATCCACATGCCACAGAGTGGTCTGTCTGTGGCTGCCACTGCTCCTGCTGTACCCAACTCGGAAGTCTGTTCTGCCCTTGGCCCTGATAGTGACTCTAAAATAGAACCAGACGTGTAGCCAGCGGATTAAACGAACTCTGGGGAGGCTTTGGGGTGCTCCCCTCAACACATTGTACCCACCCCGCCTTGCTTTTCTGGAGCATCCACTTAATTGAGCCTATTGCCGTGTGTCCTCCAGGTGCCTGGGACACTGGGAAGCATCAGACAGGGTGAAGGAGGTTCTGTGTTCTTCCAGGGGAAGGTAGCCCTTTGCACCCAGATTGTAATACAATCTTTCCTCTCTAGGGCTGCGAATGGCACAGTGAAAAACTGTTTGAAAACCTCTTTTATCATTCCTCGTCTCCAGACTGAAATTGTTTTTGACAACCTCCTCAGAAAACAAGCAGTGTTCTGGCTACCGGCTAAGGGAAAGGGAGGAAACACATGCTCACTGTCAGCCAGAGCCAGGGAGAAGGCCCTGACAACCTTTGAACCCCCTGTCCCAGTGAAAGGACCCAAATGTTTTCCTGGAACAAAGTCACCACATTGTCTTAAGCATCTTTCTCATTTACTGTGTTTTGTTTTCCCCAGGACGGCAGCCTTAAAATAACAACCCTCAGCCCCTCCATTTTTATTGTGGGTAGCAGCAGAGCTGTGTCGAGTCCTACCAGGGAACACAAGAAGAAGGCGAACGTTCATGACCGCCCTTTATGAACTAAACCGTCTTTTCATTTCTGTTTTAACCATCTGACCACAGTTTAAATACCAGCACACCGAGGAGTTCACTCACCTCATATAGTGATTCCTCAAAAGCAGCCAAGAAGCTGCAGGAGTGAAATTTTCTGAACAGTAGGAAGGCTGCCTAGCCGACATCCTTAGCATGCTGGGCACTGAGGCAGCTGTGGAAATGGTTGTGTTTGGAGCCAGAAATGCCTGTCTATCGCCAAAGGCACATGTTAGCAAGCAGCTACTTCTACAGTTCCTAGTTCTATATAAACTATTTCTATAGCAACCGGGCTGGGAGATAGTGGGGCGGGGGGCTCTGTACTAACAGAAACTATTAGGGGTGTGTATTGTTTTAAGAAAACACCAATACTGTAATCACAATGCTAAAACCCAGCTCTTGGCTCTGTAGTCTGAAGCCTTGGTGCTTTCCCCCAGTCCTGCAGGCTCGGGTGGTTTGAGTGACTATGAGAAAATGGTCCCATGTGTCCCTCCCATTTTCAAGACTGCATTTATGCTTTCAGACCCAAAAGTTAAGCTAGTGTGAAGAGGGAAATGCTGGCTCAGAGAAGACGTCCTGGCAGGGTAGTGGGACTTCCCCTGACACTAGAGAGGTATCAAGGAAAGACCAGAGAAGAACCACTGGCCTATGGGAATTGAGGTCTGAGTCCCTGTCTCCTTCTTCTACCACTGGACTGCTGTCTTCCTCAACGCCCTCCCCGACTTGTTTGCTGTCTCTCTCTATTTACTCTTCAAATTGACTCTAAATAAATTAGGTTTTAACTAAACGAAGTTGGCATAGCATTAACTATTTTGTGGGGTGCTAGGAATCAAACCCAGGGCTTCCTGCATCTTAGGCAAGCCCTTTATCACTGAGCTAGCTTTAGGCCTAGCGACCACTTTTTGTTTGGTTGGTTGATTGGTTGGTTTTGTTTGACCGTTTTCTGATCATTCTGCATCGGCCTGCTGAACACTAGGATTATAAGTATGTAGCTCCATCAACTGCTGGAATTATTCATTTTAAAATTAATGATTAAAATACAAATGCCACAGTCTCAGTATTGTGCAACTGCAAAGTGTATCTTTTTCCAAAACATTTTCCTGACCATAGAGGGAAACTATACACCCCAAAGCAAAACCCGCTGTCTGCTCCTTAGGCGTCACCGAGTTTGCTAATCACTTGGATAGTCAGGAGAAGCAGAGTCATACTTCAGCTGCATATGAGGCTGCCTCTGAAGTACTAGCCAGTGCTGCCCTCCCTTTAATGGCCTGGTCAATTCCATTGCATCTCCAGACCATCATTTGCTCATCCACTCGCTCATCAGCGGACAAGCGGGTCAGCTGTTGTGGATGCTCTTCCAGGAGACATCCATGAACACGTTTGTTTGAGCACCTGTTACCAGTTCTATACTTCCTCACAGTTTGTGACTGGACCATTTTATAGTCCCATTATCAATGCATGGACGTTCCCATTTTTCTATAGCCTTAGGAGCGTTTGTTATTTTTCATGGAAAAGTATCATTCTGGTCATGTTAGTAGGTGTGAAATTGTATCTCACTGAGTCTTGATTTTCATTTCCCAAATGCCTAATGATCTTCTTCTGAGCTGATTGCACATTGTGGATGACTTGGGGGGAAATATCTTTTCAATTATTAATTTGATTTCATTAATTTCTTATTAATTTGATTCTTTGCTTTTTTTGTAGTTGAGTTATAAGAGTTTCCATGTCTCTTGGAGCCTGGCCTCTTACCATACCTGAGATTTTAAGTTAGTTCCATCCATGCTGCAGTTTGTGTTTCCACCTTTCTGATAATGTCCTGTGATGTCCAGAACATTTTAGCTCTTACCTGGTCTGCTCTACGAGGATATTTTTACTCCCACTTTTAGGATGCAGCTGAGAATAAATTGCCAAATCGAAATTCATAAAGATTATCCATGTATCTTCTCCCTAGAGTTTTCTAAGTTTAGCTCTTACATTTATCTTTGATCCACTTGGAGTTAAAAAAATTTTCCATACTCTAAGGTGGACTCCAGCTTCATTCTATTGCATGTGGGTATCTCACTGCCCCAGCCACCTTCGATGAACATCCCATCATTGAATGGAACCCTTGTTGAATATCAACATACATAGACTTTAGAAACTCTAGCCCATGCATCTGCTGCATTACCATTCTTATTAAAACCACAGTTGCTTTTGTATTGAGTTTTAAATCAGGAAGGGTGAGTCTTTCAACTTCCCACCAGCTTTCTTGGTGAGCTTCCATCACTTAGGCCCAGATTCCCACCAGCTATCTTCCCAGCTAAAGCGTTAGGCCTAAAACCCGAATACATTTCAAGTGCACTATCTAGAGTGTTACACCCCACCCCTCCATTCACACGCAATTGCTGGAAGTTGAACCCAGGTCTTTAGGCGTGGTGCCTAAGCTCTCTACTGCTCAGATATGTCCTCAGCCTGCTCTTTACATTTTGTTTTGAGATATGGCCTCATTAAAATTTCTAGGTGAGTCTTGAACTCACTTTGTAACGTAAGCTGGTTTTGAACTTGTAATTCTCTTGCCTCAGTCTCTTGGCATAACTATCCTCATCCCATGGACAGGCAACAAAGGCACAGAAGTTCTGAGCTACTCAGGAAAGCAGAGTTTATATTCTTCAGGACCCTTCTCTTTAACACATGCTCGGCGTAGAAAAAAAATTGAAAATGAGAAACAATTACAAAAGTAGAAATAAGAATCAACAATAATTTCACTTTTTATGAATCAACAAATGGTTTCTTTTGACCGAAGTTGTTTACTTTGAGCCCCAAAATGTCTAGGCAGTAGCAGACTGCTCTGTGTTTTGGCATCGCTGTCCTGTCTACAAGTTTGTACTGGTTTTGTTCTTCTTAGTCCTGTTATTTTCTGTTCCCATTTTCTTCTTCTGTGTACCCTCACTCCCAGCCACCCTTCTCTTTCTTGTACCCCTTTAAAGTGGGAGCAGAAGGAAATGATCGGAGGCTCCCAGTGGGTGGCAGGAAAGACATTTGGCTTCTCCCAGACTCCATGCTCTTCAGATCCCCTCTCACCCTAGTGAGAGCTCTCACCCCTCCTCCTCCTCCCGAGTTGGCCTCTTGATAAACGACATGGGGCCTGTACAAGATGAACTGACAGTTTTGTGCATGCGTGTTTACGAGCAACAGACGGTGGGAGTAAACACGGCCAAACCATCTTTCATCCATAACACATATTATTGATTTTTCTCTAATTAAAACAGTCACAACAGACATTGTTGTCATACCCATGTTTCTCCTCTTTTATATTTTAAATAGAAACCAGCTTGCCTGGTGAGAACCCAGCAATGTGACTCCTTTTATCCTCCACCCCCTTCTCTCCTCCTCTTAGTTGAGGGCCTTCTCTTCACAAGGGATCTTTGGGGTCTTTAGCACTTTGGGGATGTGACGATCTTCATTCTCGTCAGTCTCCATTACATCCTCAGTCTGTCAGTTTTCTCAGGAAAGCAAAGGGTGAATTGTGTACCCTGGCACCTGATCCCCTTCGTCACCACAGAGCCAAGAGCTTGGGGCATATGTTTTTAGGATTCCTCCTTTGTTGACTGTCACTCCTGTTAACAGCTGGCCTTATGATTTGGGATATTTCTTCATCAGGGCTGCCACAGGCTTTTCTCTGTCATCCTTCTGTCCCCCGGTGGCCCACAGAGATGGAAAGCAATGGGAAAGGGCTGGAAGTTTTTGGAACGGCTCCATTCTTGGGGCAGCAGTGTAGCAGTTAGCGCCTGGCTTCCTTGGAAGATAAATGATGGCGAGTGAAGACTTAGGAAAACATCTGACCCTTAATCTTCATGTGAGGCTGGAAGCAGAGGACACTGGGTGTTCTGAGGCTGGATCCCAATGACAAACATGTCAAAATGAATCTTGTTTCCTTCTTGATGCCCAAGTAAATGAGACTAAGGCGTCATGTGGTGGGGGAAAAAAGGGAGTTGGAAGCAGAGAAAGCATGATAGGCATAGGGCCCAGGCTCCCTGCCACTGCAGCTTTGTGGCCTTAGAGGAACACTCTGGCTTTCTGTGTTTTCCTCCATGCCAGGAAAAGATGATATTCATGAGCGGTCCCCAGAGTTGTGTGAAGTCCCTTGCAAATGGTGGAAAGTAAGTGAGGGGGTTAAAGGCTTTGGATCCAATCATCATATAATCTCCAAACATGTATGTGTAATTTCTGGGTTCTAAGCATGCATTAGCAACAGGAAATAAATTCTGAAAGTTTAAGGAGGATCCTATTGGGGAAGTCAAACAAAAGCCATACACACACACACACACACACACACATATATATACAATGTACATACATTGTGTGTGTTGTGCTTTGTGTGCTGTGTGTATGTGTTTGTGTACTCACATACATCAGCAAGTAATCGAGAGATATGACAGAAGCAAGAACTGTTTGTAACGATAGATGATCCTAAGGAGTAAACATTGGGAACCAACTTTGAGATATATAGAGATCCTAAGGAGTAAACATTGGGAACCATCTTTGAGACATATAGAGATCCTAAGGAGTAAACATTGGGAACCATCTTTGCGACATATAGAGATCCAGAATAAATGATAATGTCACCTATTTCCACACTATCATATACTATACATCTGTAAATCAAAGACAAAGTTGGGAACAGATGTATAACATGTATAGATCTCATACAGGATGATGTATGTGTGATTAGAAAGACTCCACACAACCTGCTGATTTCTGCAGTGTATCCAGCTGTGATTTTCTGTGTGGTCCCCATTTGGTATGAAGAGGAGCTTCTTTGATGAGGGATGGTAGCTGAACTTATCTGTGGGATAATATTAAAGATGTAGTCAGGAATTATGCCGGTTTAGTGAATGGCAGTAGTCGATTCTCATCTAAGACCTATGGCCTCACTAGTCCTAGGAAGCTGGCTAGATTTCTAGCACCAGGCATGATCTCCATTCTGCTGAATGGGATGTAAGTCCATTCAGACAGCTGTTGGTTACTGCCAAGATATAGGTGCCATGACTGCGTCTCTGCAGATGTCTTGCCATGCTAGCCATCGCTGTGGCTCTTTGGTATAAAGCTAGGTAGGGCTGTGAATGCGCCACTTCCTTGGGAGCTTGCGTAGTATTTTCTGCTACTATGGAAGCCAGTCCTCTTTCAAATTAGCTCCAACTTGCATAATCAAGAGTCCCATGTCTTATGTATGCTATGTTTTCAGAAATAGGGACTCGTTTCCAATCCTTGAGAGGTAACTAAAAGCTCCATTCATAGTCTATATTGTTTTGGGGAGTCATTTGGACTAATTTAACCAACTATTCATAAGGACATTTCTTGTAACTTGTTTTTGTTGGTCTATGTCTCTTGTAAGGAGCATTGTTTCCCAAGTGACATAACTCTGCACACACACACACACACACACACACACACACACACACACAAACCCCTCCCACCTACACACACAACTTTATATACATTTATGTACATTATGCATATTATTTTCAGTATATAATAATAATAATAAATAATATGATTCCTTAAGGCTTTATCAAGCAGCCTTGGTGCTCTTTGCCCCTCTCTCCTTCCTTCTTGTTCTATTTTATTGACTTCCCTCTCCATTTTTCTGTTTCCTCTTCATATCACCTGTATCTTGCTATTCTCCTCTCAAGCTGCCCCACCCCCACGGTCCCTTTATATTTTCTTAGTTTCTGCAGTTACTCCATGATACATACTCATGTCTGAAGACTGGAGCTAGGAACTGCAGATGAGAGAGAATGTGATATTTGTCTTTCTGGGTTTGGATTACCTTACTCAATATAATATTTTCTAGGTTTATTCATTTATCTGAAAATTTAATAATTTTATTTTTTATAAATGAGCGATATTCATGTATGTATATGACATAACACATGCACATACACACACACACACACACACACACATACATATTGCATTTTTGGATCCTACATCTGTGGTTCAAAGAACCTCATAGAAGAGAGGATGGAATGAGTATAAGAGCTAGAACATCAGAAAGTCTGTTTTGTGACTGACTCTTTTTAGAAATGGCTGCATAAACAAGACCTGACAATGACAATGTTAATAGACATGCTAATATGAAAGGAGGGAAATCTCAGGACCCGACCCCTAGACAGAACAACAGACAACCAACCCACTGAGAAAGGAAGACGTAGCCTCTCAGGGCTGAGCTCCCTGGTTGGTTCTCTTCAACAAAGGGATCAGCCCTGAAACCACATACACACAAACAACAAAATGGACTGCTCATGTTGTACTTATATATTTGCCCGTGTGTGTGTGTGTATAACAATTATAATCAAAATAAAAGAAGCTATAGATTAGGGGCCATGGGAGGGGCTAGAGAGAGGAAAGGGAAGAGGAAAAGTGATGGGATTATATTTTAATTAAAATGTAAAAAAAAAACCTTTTTATTTATTTATTTTTTATTATCTTTATTGAGCTCTACATTTTTCTCCACTCTCCTCCCAACCTCTCCCCTCCCCTTCAACTCTCTCCCAAGGTCCTCATGCTCCCAACTTACTCAGGAGATCTTGTCTTTTTCTACTTCCCATGTAGACTAGATCTATGCATTTCTCTCTTAGGGTCCTCAGTGTTGTCTAGGTTTTCTGGGATTGTGATTTGTGGGCTGTTTTTCTTTGCTTTATATTTAAAAACCACTTATGAGTGAGTACATGTGATAATTGTCTTTCTGGGTCTGGGTTACCTCACTCAAAATAATGTTTTCTACATCCATCCATTTGCCTGCAAAATTCAAGATGTTGTTATTTTTTTCTGCTGTATAGTACTCCATTGTGGAAATGTACCACATTTTCTTTATCTGTTCTTTGGTCGAAGGGCATTTAGGTTGTTTCCAGGTTCTGGCTATGACAAACAATGCTGCTATGAACATAGTTGAGCACATATCTTTGTGGCACGATTGAGCATCCTTTGGATATATATTATCCAAAAGTGGTATTACTGGGTCTTGAAGAAGGTTGTTTCCTAATTTTCTGAGAAATCGCCATACCAACATCCAAAGGGGCTGTACCAGCTTGCATTCCCAACAGCAATGCAGTAGTGTTCCCTTTACCCCACAACCTCTCCAGCATAAGTTGTCATCAGTGTTTTTGATCTTGGCCATTCTTATAGGTGTAAGATGGAATCTCAGAGTTGTATTGATTTGCATTTCTCTGATGATGATAAAAGGGCTGAGAAAGAAATCAGAGAAACATCATCCTTCACAATAGCCACAAATAGCATAAGATATCTCGGAGTAACTCTAACCAAATAAGTGGAAGACTTGTATGACAAGAACTTTAAATCTTTGAAGAAAGAAATTGAAGAAGACACCAGAAAGTGGAAAGATCTTCCATGCTCTTGGGTAGGTAGAATTAACATAGTAAAAATGGCAATCTTAACAAAAGCAATCTACAGATTCAATGAATGCCTATCAAAATCCCAGCAAAATTCTTCACAGACCTTGAAAGAATGGTACTCAAATTCATATGGAAAAGAAAACTCAGGATAGCCGAAACAATCCTGTACAATAAAAGAACTTCTGGAGGCATCACAATCCCTGACTTCAAACTCTACTACAGAGCTACAGAACTGAAAACAGCCTGGTATTGGCATAACAGACAGGAGGACCAATGGAACCGAATAGAAGACCCGGATATCAACCCACACATCTTCGAACACCTGATTTTTGACAAAGAAGCAAAAAATATCAAATGGAAAAAAGAAAGCATATTTGACAAATGGTGCTGGCATAACTGGATACCAACATGTAGAAGAATGAAAATAGATCCATATCTATCACCATGCACAAAACTCAGGTCCAAATGGATCGAAGACCTCAACATAAAGCCAGCCACACTGAACCTTATAGAAGAGAAAGTGGGAAGTACACTTGAACACATTGGCACAGGAGACCACTTCCTAAATATAACCCCAGCAGCACAGATACTGAGAGAAACATTAATAAATGGGACCTCTTGAAACTTAAAAGCTCCTGTAAAGCAAGGGACATGGTCAACAAGACAAAACGGCAGCCTACAGAATAGGAAAAGATCTTCACTAACCCCACATTAGACAGAGGTCTGATCTCCAAAATATACAAAGAACTCAAGAAATTGGTCATCAAAAGAACAAATAATGCAATAAAAATAATGGGGTACAGACCTAAACAGAGAACTCTCAACAGAGGAATCTAAAATGGCTGGAAGACACTTAAGGAAATGTTCAACATCCTTAGTCACCAGAGAAATGCAAATCAAAATACTTATAAAAGAAAAAGAAGAAGGAAAAGGAAAGAATGGAGAAAGTGGTCCATCTACTAGAGCAGTTGTTCTCAACCTGTGGGTCACGACCCCTTTTGGGGAGGTTGAATGACCCTTTCACAGGGGTTGCATATCAGATATCCTGCATATCAGATATTTACATATGATTCATAACAGTAGAAAAGTACAGTTATGAAGTAGGAACAAAAATAACTTTATGGTTGGAGGCCACTACAGCATGAGGAGCCGTATTAAAGGGTCGCAGCATTAGGAAGAGAAAGGGGAGAAACAAGTTGTTCCAGGTTGATACACAAGAATCTCATGTGTCAGCAACTACACAGCACTACTTTTTGTAAAGACTCTTTCTCAGGAATTGCCTTATAAGGAGACTCCATATTTGGAATCAAAGACAGTTGCTCATATTCTGTGACTATCACAAAGAGGTTTGGGCAAAAAGCATATTCTGTCATTAAGAGATTAAATATGCTGTAGCTTGTAAATGTCTTTAATTAGTTCTTCCTAATCTCTAGTTTTCAGAAGATGATCCAAAAGCGCATAAACCTTGGAGAAATGAAGTCAAGCTCACACAGCTGCTTAGCCACATCAGAGCGGAACAACCCCGGAGACTGCAGCAGTCAGGTCTAGGCTCACACATCAGTCACACAAATAGTGAGAATCCCAGAACTTTCACAGGGGAGTGGACTGCCAGTTCAATCAACAGCAACCAGTAGCTGCTTGGGGCCCAGTTATTAATTTATATCTCTTCTGTTGATTTCATCTGAGCGATTGTCTCCTTTTTGTGAACACCAAGCGTGATTTCAGCCCTTCTGTCTATAGAGTTGCAGAAGTCCTGTTGAGACAAGCTGGGTTCGGAAGGCTCTCGATTTTCTTTCTTACCAAGAAAAAGATGTCGAAAGAAAGAAACATGGATCTAATGTAAAAGATTGTGAGATTGCTGGGTTTAAATCAGAAAGCAAGCACTTAGGTTTAGACCACACTTCATGTTTTGGAAAGCGTCTGCCCAGGTTTTGGAAGAGTTGGAGGTTGTTTCTAGGAATGGAAGTGACACCAGAAGAGACCTTTATCAGAGACACAAGAGACCAATCAGAGAGCAACGCCAAGAAGCCCAGATATCTATGTTCAGAAAAGGCAAATGATTTATATAAGCTTTCCCCCACTCCAAGAACAGCAGCCCTAGAAATAACTCTCTGTATTTTAACTTTGTAGCTGTCACTCATTGGTCCTAACTCAGGTGGGTGTCACGTGTAGCATACTACAAGCTGCACACAGGCCATGTCTACCATGGGCCAAGTGTTATTATACATTTTCCCTCCAATACTTATGATGCCCCCTGAGGTAAATGGTGTCTTCTAGTTTTCAAAAAGAAGGGATGGATGACCACAGAGAATGACACTGATGACAAGTGATAAAAGACAAACCCGATTGCTGTATCGTTCTATAAGAAAACACCATGACACTCTATGGAGGTCAGGATACGACACAGTGGGGCCCTGTTTGTCAATCATTAAATGCACCAAACCTTTTGAAAACGGCACGCTAGAGCCAGTCACGGCACAAGGGGATGGTGCTTTCCCCTTGGCGGTGGAACTGAAAGTTGACCGTCTTGTAGCAAAACAAATCACCTTGCAACAATTATTTTATTGTGTCCTGTGGTTCCTGTGGGTCACGAATTTGAGCACAGAGCAGTCGGAACAACTTGCTTTTCCTGTACATTGGTTAGAGTCTGGGACCATCTGGAGATAGCTCTGTTCATAAGTCTGTCAGTTAGACACCGCCATTGGCCTCTCCACAAGGCTGCTAGGCCTCAGAGTGCTTCCTTCAGAATGCTTCAGTGAAAGTAGGGCGTGCACAGTTCAGCCCCACAAGTCTCTGCAACGTTTTATGAGGAGCCACAGGGATGCAGTGGTTTCTGAGGTGACAGTAGAGAAGTTGTCACCAAGCAGAAGCTGCCTGTGCGCCTTCACTACAACCCGCAGCTCCAGAATAACATGATGCTGCCTCTCTCCAGAGTTCCATTTTCCCATTTTAAACTTTCTTTGCAAGCATCCTGACACATGCGCTCTTTTGTGCCTAGCTTCTTAGCTTAAACTTCCACGTCTTACCGTGACTCAGAGTGGAAGTTTCTTCTTGTTCATTGCTGTGGAGTCCGTACATTAAATACAGCACAAACATAACTTATTAGTCCATTCTTCTTTTCGCTTTTTTTTTTTTTTTAGGTTTTGTTTTGTTCCCTTGGACTGCTTTCTGTGATCTTCAGTTGCTTAACAAGCCTTTCAGCAGTGTGCAGAGCTACCAAAATAAACGCCTGTAGCTTTCACCGAACTTATTTCCGAGTAACTTAATATAGTTGAAAATTCAATTGACTGTGATCTAGGTCCCTCCCTCCCTCCCCCTCACTATCCCTTTATCTCTGGGTTGAATTCAGGCTCTTTTACAGGTTAGTCAAGCTCTCTGCCACTGAGTTACATCTTCAACCTAAGTATTTCTTTTATAATCACAGTTTTGTATCTACTACAGTTACCAGCAAGTTGTATTCAGTTCTGTAAAGCAGACAGTACATGGCCTTGATGTCAGAGAAACTAGCATGGCTTTAATAACTAGCCAATAAAACACAGGAGGTCTGGATATTTGCTAAATTCTCCACATACAGCTTTTTCTAGTGATTGTGTACTTGACGTCATGTTGGTATATATGGGAAATAAACAGGATCTCAACCCTTATAGTGTATAAAGCCTAGAGATGATTCGCAGGTGAGATCTTTCAGTGTCTAATGGAAGATCTAAATGAAAGTGTCTAAATGGCTTTGGTTATGTTAGACCCTGATTTCCTCATGTCTTAGTAGGAATGAGTATGAACTTCCATCCTGAAGGCTTTCAGCCAACCATTCCGGACAATGCTGTTAAGAGTTGGGAAGACTGAGCTACTAGATGTGGAACTATCTACAGTCATAAATCTAGAGTGGGCCTGGGCTAATCTCGGTCCTCCATGCCTTCTTCATTCCAAGATGGGGTGGTCTGGTTCCCAGGATTCTCAGGCCAGCTGTCCTACTGAGAGCAGGATCTGCCCTGAATTCCAGCTCCCTTGGCCGAGAGATGGATAACTGAACTTTGTTCCTCATTGCTGTGCTCAGTGTATGGCTGTGGCCGTCCTAGCCCTTGTAAGCTTCTTTTCCTAAGAGCTGGTCCCTGTTTTTGGTAGTTCCAGCTGCTGGCTGGGGTCTTATTCCAAAACAGATGGACCACCCAGAACCATGACAATGTCAGCTTTCTGACTCCAGGCATCTCCACTGTCTGGATGCCACTGCTGTTCCATGTCCTCTAGCTCCAAATCCCATTAAATGTCTGCAAGTGCTGATGACGGACTGTTCTCCTATATTTCTTTATGCTGGTGGCCACTGATCCCATGGGACTGCTGATTCAGATTGGGTAATAATTCCAACACAACTCTGTCTTTTCTATTGCTGCTCAGTCCCCAACAACCAGTTGCTAAGCCCCACCATGCCTCTCATCAAAGCCCTCCAGAAATGTGACAACCATTTGTCCCTGGTTATTAATCCCGGTTTTTATTGTCCTGTGATCTCATAGACCAGTGACTGATACTTTGCCTATTCACCTCTTCTTATTTTCCCACAGCGACAGGGATCTTCCAGGACAATTCTTGTCTTTTGCCTTTGTTGTCTCCTCCGAGGTCCAACAGAGAGCGATGTCAGCCCATGTGGAAAGCCTGGGTCCCTTCATTCTGATATCTGTGGACTCAGGTGAAGAG
Organism: Ondatra zibethicus; assembly: GCA_004026605.1. Classification (NCBI taxonomy): domain Eukaryota; kingdom Metazoa; phylum Chordata; class Mammalia; order Rodentia; family Cricetidae; genus Ondatra; species Ondatra zibethicus. Next base: position 43,122 of record PVIU01007882.1, on the reverse strand, counting down.
TGCCTTTTGTTATGACTCTGTTTCCTAACAAGAAGATGAAGGGGTCAACGATAAGGCTTATGGTTTCTTTGAGTTCACAAGTTTATTGACAACTATCCAAGTAGATTTTCTATCTCAAATGTCCATCATAAAATACTATCAGTGGGAAAATGTCCTCTCCAGATTTAAATGAAGTAGATCCCCAAGAGAGATCTATTCATCCTTCATTTTTGACATTCATGTTCATTTTATTTATTTTTCCCCTTTGTTTGCTAAGATAGCATCTTTAGACTAGGATGGCCCTGAACCTGGCATACCCCTTTCTCTACCTAAAATTATATGCATGTATATATTTTGAGCATTAACAATTTACTTTTTAACAGTTACCTGGTTTATGGGACAAATAGATGTGGTCTGTGGGCTGGCTTCATTATGTCTTAAACATTAACAATTATTAGAGAGTTTATGGATACCTCACATCTGTCTACTCCTTCTGTGATTATTATTCTACTAGGTCTTCAAAAAGACCCTTGGTGACAGGAAGGATAAGACCACACTCTCCTCATCCTCTTTCCTCTCCCCTCTGCCTCTCTCTTCTGCCTCTTTATTAGTTACTTTTCTGTTTCTGTAATAAGAAACCACAACCAGGGCAATTTCGAGAAGGCAGGGTTTGTTTTGGGTTTATGATTCCAGAGGGCTAAAGGTCCATCAGTATCATGGAAGGGTAGACCAGCAACAAGCAGGCATAATGAGAGTTGACATCTCCAACTGAAAACAGCAAGGAGAGGAGAGAGAGAGAGACAGAGAGACAGAGAGAAAGACACACACAGAGACAGACAGGCAGACAGACAGACAGACACCTGAGAATGGCACATGGACTTTGAAGCCTGAAAACCCACTCCCAGAGACAGCAAGGTCACACCTTCTAAACCTACTCAAACAGTGTCAGGTATTCAAATGCCTGAGACGACAGGGCTCATGTCATTTAATATCTCCCTCCCCACTCCTCTTTCATTGCCTCTTCTAAAAGAAACAGCTATTTGATGCACACTAAAGATATTTGCTTGTTCAGATAGGATTGGTAAAGACTTTTAAAAGTGCCTTCATTGGTTAGCGGTTAGCTTTTCATTGCTTTGCCCAAAATATCTGACAACTTAGTTGGAGGAACAAATTTATTTTGAGTCATGGCTTCGGAATTCAGTCCACAGTTTCTTGGCACTGTGTGCTTGGGTAGAAGAATATCCTGGCAGTAAAGCATGGAGCGAGGAGCTTCTTCACTTGGTTTAATGGAGAAAGCATTGAGAAACAGGAATAAGCCAGGGACGAGACACCCCAAGAACACCAGTGACCTTTCTCCACCTAGAACCATGTCCTAACATTTCTAGAAAGTTCCAAAATATGTCACCAGTATGAGCCACTGGAGGGAAACTTTGTATCCCAACCATGGCAGAAAATCATCAGATATGCAGAGAAGTACTCAGCATCTCAGCTCATTGGAGAGACCCAAGTGGGAATTCCAATGAGATATCATTTTATGTTTGTGGAGATGGTGTTTATTAAGACATTCAAGACGACATTGGTGAGAACATGGAGGAAAAAGAATGTAAGCTGGCGTAGCCAACTGTGGGGAATAATACAGAGGTTCTCAACAAACTAATGCTAGGATCACCAAATGAAGTATCCATCCTATTCCTGTATATGCGTGCAGAGGAACTGAAATTGGTATGCCGAAGCGGTATCTGTAGATCAATTTTCACTGCAGCCTACTTCCTTCTGTGGAAACAAGATGGAGTATTGATGAATAAATTGATAAATAAATAAGATGTGTAAGCATAACAGAATACCGTATTGCCTTTTAAAAAAGGGAAGTCTGCCATTGCCAACTACATTAATGGAAGCGGAGGGCGTAAGCACAGTGAAGTTCGCCAGGCCGGAAAGAGGAGTACTGTATAATCATACTTGTATTAACTCTAAAGAAGCTAATCTTCTAGAAACAGGGTAAGCTAGTCATTTCCAGGGGTGATGTATTAAGGGAACAGGAGAGACAGGAAGAGAAGAAAGACTGCGATCAAAAGATACTAAGTTTCTGGAGTAATAGTTTGAGTAAGCTATTGGGATATATGATAGCAACAGTTAGTAGTAATGAGGATTATTGATTTCAAAATTGCTAAATAGTGTTTAACCCTTTTACCACAAGCTCTGATTAAACCAGAGAAATGACAAGTCTGCAGACTCATGTAAAAACTCTCTAACTGTCCCATGTATATATCCATGATTATTTGTCAATTAAAAATAAGTCAAAAATAAAATTGTGAATGCAGTAAGGCATTTATTTTCTGGGACAGCATGGTAATCAGTGGTGGATCCTGAACTAAAATCCCGTGTCTTCTGATCACTGGATAAATGGACTTGGGCTTATCTCTGCTCCTTCTGCACATGGAGCATTTTTGCAACTACTTCGTTTAATTCCTTTCATATTGCCAAATCCCTGCCTGCTTACATGAGTCAGAACAGTGTGACTACTAAGGGAATGGGCAGACTAAAGTCTTCTCCTCCCCCAGGTAAAACATCTCCCTTAGCCAGGCTGAATGACTTTGCAGGGTACTGCTCCCTGTCAGCATGTGGTTCTTTGGTCATCTATACAGGTATTTCTTAACCACTTCAGCGATGTGTGAGCCCAAACATAGCAAGGGAAGCAGTGGACAAGGCACTTGAGCAACCACAATGGTGCCGTTTTATTGCATGGCCAGAAGGTACCACGGTTGCATAACTTAGACTTTCCCCAAGAGCTGAAAGACTGTGTGTGTCCTCCACTCTTCCGTATCAGGAAGGAGGGATTAAGTGCATGTTTTCAGTTTCACAGGAAAAGGTAATAAAAATACAAGTATATTTTGGGTCAAGTTCAATTTCTGCTTGCCTCGTCCAAGTCTCTATGAAGAAAATAAATTGGGGCGCAACAGAATCTTTAACACCCAAGCAGATAAGATTCTTTATTCCAACCCAGGTAGTTAGCACCTTCTGATAAGGACCTAATTACAACAGCTAATATAGCAAGCCTAATAAAATAGGGAGGAAAGTTAAAGAGAGTTGGGTCAGGTCTGTCAGTCATCACAAGACCATCATTAGTTACTATTTTAATGGTTCATTTGATTAAATGTTAAGCTATTGTCTTGTAATTATGTGTATTCAAGGGAAAAATACTGCAGTTCAATTAGGATTATATCTTTTACTTTGCTATGTTTAATGAAGTCTCTGCATCACCATAATAAGCAAGGAATAATGAAAATCTTTTTTTGAAACTGTGCTGGGAGGATTTGCAGAGTAGAGCTGGCATACGTAGCATGATGAGTTCCCTTACATGGCTCAACTGTTGATCAAAAAAGCAAATTATATAAGTGGATACAGCAAGGCAGAAACATGTGGACACAGCTGGAGTGTCATGTGTCACGGTTCCAGTCATTGCCAGCTGGCGGTCACACAAAGGCAGGCCAAGCCAAACAATTACTGTTATTCATAAGAGCAAATGTGCATTCCAAATACACAGTGCAGGCTTTATGAAATAACCAAGCGTTCAGATGCATCCAGACAGCCAGGCTTTTTTTCATCACACGTCCCTGGGTACCAGGCCAATATGGCAAACTGACTCTGCTATTCAGAAACCCTTATCTTTACCCAATTAACCAAATCACTGTGACGCTCAAGAGTTCTTCATGCGTTTTGCTGAGCGTGTCAAACCAGCAGGCTTACTGGGCAGCAGATGCAGTTTCTGGAAGCAATATGCTTTTTAAAAAAAAAATAAAAGAAATTAAAGAGAGGAAAGAAAAGGAAACTTTTTGTTAAAGCTGTAAATGCCATGCTAGACCATCACCCAATGCAAGTCAGTTTGGAGTCAAATGTAAACACCTGAGTGTCCAGCGCTCTCCCTTGCCATCAACTCTGGGCCCAAGATAGACACCATTCCAAAATGTGAACTTGAGAGGTTCACAGATGGCTAAGAGACAGGCAATAAGATTAACATTCATGTTGGAAGAAAACAAATTAATTTAATGAGAGAATATCCTGGAGGAGAACCCAATAGTGGACTGAAAAAAAAAATAGAGCTGTCGCTCTGACAATTTCTACCTAACTTGTTATAACAAAGTGGAGACACAGCTCCCTGCCTGCCATGGCTTCCAATAGACAGGGTCGTGGGAAATGCAAGAACTTGCGATATTACATTCTTCCCTTGCTTTGTGTCAGAATAGAAAGAACGAAAGACACAGGAGTGTCTGCAAGGAAAGTTTCATTGCAGTAAAAAGTGAATAGTTATATCCTCAGCAATTCTTCCAAAGAAATATCAGGTTCTCTGTCTAGATGAGTACCATCCCACAGACATGTAACGCAAACCACATGTGTGACTTTGTTTTCTAATAGCCACCTTCAACAAAGCAGAGGGAAACAGGAGAGTTTAATTTTGCTATGCTTTATTTAATCCCATGTTTAAGGTATCCTCATTTCAACACACAATCAACACAATTGGGTTTGTTTTGTTTTGTGCAAACCCAAAACCTTGCATCCCTGAGCTACAGTCCCAACCCCAACAGTTATTAAAGCAATAATACAGGTATTAACAAGGTACCTTAAGTCTTTTATCTGTACCGAGTCTTCAAGGCTCATGTGTAATTTATCCTCCAATGCATCCCCATTTGAATACGCCATATTTCATGTGCTTAGTAGCAACATGTGGCTCCTGGGTGTTTTCCTGAGTAGACCTTTATCATGCAGAGCTTTGAGAATACCTGGGCCCACTCTTCCCACCCAGTGCCTCAGAGGAATGTCTTAACAGAATGACATTCTGTTAAGTGTCATGTTCGTAGCCTCAGCTCTCCCATCAACCATAAAATGGAGGTACGATGATAACCTGCTCTGTCATCTCCATTAAGTTCCCTGGGTTAAAAATAGACAGTAGATGCCTGTTTGAGAAAGCAATCACATTTATTAGATTAAGGAGAGTAAGAACTAGATTACAAAACCCTAAAAGTAGTTGAAAGTTCTGAGAACTGAAAACAAATTCCCGTGAATTCTTCGTCCTTTGTTAAGCCTGTCACAGGACAGGCCTTAGAATCGGGTGAGATTTTTAAACACACCAGTCCCCTTATTGTCTATGATGGTCTTCAAGGGACTTTAGAGCATCAGTAGCCATCAGCGCATCAACACTCCCGCGGCTTGAATGTGAAATGTCCCCCACAGGTCACTTGTTGGAGCACTTGGTCTCCAGCTGATGGTACTGTCTTTCGAGGCTGTGGATCATTTGGGTCTGGCCTCTCTTGCCTCCTGCCTTCTCCTCCACGGCAGACATCCCTGAAGCCACAAGCCAGAATAAATACTTCCATCATCCAGTTGTTCCTGTCAAGTATCCTGTGTAAGTGGTAAGACAAAGGGCTTTCCTGCCTGTGGCAGTACCATGTAAGTATGGATTCCAGACTCACCTGGAAAGTCCAGATAAATGCTGTGACCGCACAGTGCTCAGCCGGGGTGGAGCTGCTGGAGTGCCGTGAGAGTCATGCATCATCTGTGTGACGCTAAGTATCTGACACCTTAGAGTGCTGCCACCGGGTCTAGCGACTGTGCCCATCTTGGACCCGATGGTTCCTTGGATTTCCCTTGCTGTGTTTGGTGGATATGGGAAGACAGGGAAACTGCTCAGTCTTGGATTCGCTGTGTTCAAGGGCACTGGCCAGGTAGAATATTCTAGACGATCTGGCCCTCTATCAACGTCCGTGAACCCAGATCTTCTATAGTTAACAGTACTTAGCATAGACCTTCATAGTTAATGGTACTTAACATGAAACATTTGCCAGGAGGTTGGCTAATGGCAAGTATCCTTGGATGCACAAATACTATTTTCTTCCTTTTTAAAAATAAGATTTATTTATTTTATTTTACTTGTGAATGTTTGACCTGCATGGATGTATGCACACTGCATGTATGCCTTGTGCCGTCAAAGGTCAGAAGAGGACATTGGATTCCCTATAACTGGAGTTATGGATGATTGTGAGCTACTATGTGGGTGCTGGGAATTCATCCAGGTCCTCTGGAAGAGCAGCATGTTCTATTAACCTCCGAGCCATCTCTCCAGCCCAAGTATTGCGCTCTTGTTTAACTTCACCATCGTAGGCTTCTATACCATGCCTTCCATTTGGATTGTCGTTCAGATTGAGTTTTGAAACTCGTTACCCTGGCCTCACCAACAGGTCCTTGAAGCAGTTCTAGAAAAATGTAATAGTCAGTACCTGGAAAAGGACTGGGGCAGGAATTCACCTGCTGCTGACAACATGCCAACTGAGGCACCACGTGACTCTAACCACTCCGCTCCTTGTCACATTCTGCAAAACGAGAGTAGACTTCTATGTGCATGCCCTCACTGGGCGTTTGTAAAGAAGAGCTGAAACCATGGCAAAAATGGACCTGACCAGTAGAGGCTTTCTCAGGTCCTCTAGCCTTTTATCGCTGGGGAGAAATACCTGAGGTAAGCAATGTATTTCCAGAAAAGACTTATTTTGTCCTGCAGCATGCAAGTGGTTCTTGTCCCTGCTGCCTCAGGCCTGTGGTGGCACAGGCCATCGTGGTGATGAGTTTGTATTAGAAGGGCCTGCTTCCTTGATGAAGGCCAGGAGGGGAGCCACCACTAGTCCCCACTTTCCCACAGTGCCTCCGTGGGGTCAAGCCTTCAACACAGGGACCTTTGGGGGACACTCCTGATTATAGCAATATATATAAGGCACGTGGCTCATTAATAGCAGTTCTGGGATGCTGAAGCATGGAAGCAGAGGAGACAGCTGCCAACACACCTAGGGCCTCTGCACACAGGACTTTACCTCTAGAGCTCGGGCCTGTCCTGGACCAGAGCTGGGATCTCAGGCTTCAGTTCCTTGCCATGGCCTAGCACACAGGCTTTATAGAAGATGACAGTTAAGGAATTATGGGTTGTTTCTTGCCTTTAGAAGGTGGTCTCTTCCTCTCTGTCTCTCTCTCTGTCTCTCTCTCTGTCTCTCTCTCTCTCTCTGTACTTTCTCTTCATTACCTAAAATACAAGATCCATGAGAGGTCTTTTTGTTTTTCTAATATTTCATGTAACACAAACTATTTCCTATAATGGTAGGTGTATAAATAAATGAAAAAGGACTTGTTAAATTGGAATTTTTTAAACTCTTCATTTCGCAAATCATGCAGGTAAAGTTGTCACTGAATAAAGTGCTTGTTTTTCCCCAGGTGGTTACAGCTCAAACAGATTCATCCTGGCAACATCGTGCCGGGATTTGTGTCCGGCTGGGCAACAGGACTGGCTGTTGCAGGTTCTACTGGAGAAGTGGGCACCTGAAGCCAGATGTTCCATGTTGTGGTCAGCTATCTACCCATTCATCCATCCATCTGTCTGTCTGCCGTACACTCTTTGAACTCTTGCGTGTGCTGAAGCATCCACCAAGCAGTCTGGTTTTTGCATCACAACACTGAATGCAACTGTGATTAAAAAAAAGTCTGGGTTTCTGATTACAGAGCCTCACACAGACCTATTTCAGAGGGCCATGAAGCTTCTTTTGAAAACAAAGAAGCCCCCACTTGGATCTCCCCTCCCACATTCTCACCACCTGTTAGAAATGCTGCTAACAGCACAGCCATGGAACGTCTTTAATTGCTTCCCTTCTCTTTATTTTTCCTCTTCCACCTTCACTTCTTCATCCTCCTTCCTGCTCCACTTCCTTTCCTTTTCCTAATTCCCTCCCTCTCACCAACCTTCCCTCCCTCCCTCCCTCCTTCCCTTCCTTCTTCTCTTTTTTCTCCTCCTCTTCTTTTATGGAATGTTCTAGAATTTGCCTGGCTTAGAAGTCAGGCAAGCCTGTTCCACGTTTCTCTGGTTTTAGAGAATGTACTGCTGAGGGTCCCACAATCTCCTTCTTGCCACTCTTAATGTGAACACTGGCTCATTAGAAAACAACCTCCCCACCCTGTGGGTGCCAACCGGAAACCTCCAAGGACATTAAGGAGGAAGGTTCCCCCAGAAACTGTTATGAAAGGACCCAAAACCCACATCAGACAGCCTGGCTTCTAGGACTGTGAACGAACACACACACACACACACACACACACACGCACGCACGCACGCACGCACGCACGCACAGTGAGCTCTCTCCAGCCAACATCTAAATTGCTTTAGCCACTAGCAGGCCAACCGGAGCCCTGTGGAAATATGAGCTAAGTGAAGACAGCCCGCCTCCAGGTGCTCCTCATTGCCACAGCTCCTGACACTTCTTGGCCACCCGTCATTTTCCATTTGGTTGCGGGCAGTCTTCTTATCTTCAAAGCCTTTTTATGCGCTTGCAGAGGCAAGCCTACCCAGGACTAAAGTTCTCGGTTCTCTCTGCCCTGGAACCGGTGCCAACGACCCAGCTGCTTGCGGCCCCTGCCATCCCGCGGCGGCCTGCATTTCCGAGTTTCCACTAGCGGGATCAAGAATTTGGAAGGCAGCTTGCTTCTTTTGGACCCTGAATGCTCCTTTCGGAAGGAGAAGACAGAATGAGAAAGCCCAGGGGACAACTGGCTTGCAAGCTTCATGAAAAAGGCCCACAAGGCTGGCCTGAATGGTGTCTTGTGCGAACGAAGAATCCCCCAGTCTCTGGTTTTGGCCAGCGCTCGCTGCTCTTTCGCCTTGTTCCTTCTCAGGATTACCTGTTTACCCTGAGTGCCATTTGTAGGGAAGGAGCTCTTGGGCTGGCAGCTCTGAGGTGGCCTTGCCAGGGCCCGTGTGCTATGACAGTGAAACAGAGCTGTATCCGGAGAGCACCTAACACTGATGACTTCTCTTGCTACGGGTGTCCCCCCCTCCACTCTCATACAATCTCTCTCTCTCTATTTTTTTTAAGAACTCTAGAATTGGCCTTCAGAAACAAACTCTTTGCAAACAAACTGCCTGTTGACTCTGGCGGGTGCTTGTAAGGAGGGTTGTTAGCACCCTGGATTTATGTTTCAAATACCATTTTAATTTCTCGGGCAGAATTTTTACCACAAGATGTTAACTCACTGGTGTACTTGAATCCCACAGTGTCTCTCTCATTTTCTCTTGCTTGAATGTGCACATATATGTGCTCATTGTTGATGAAAATATGCCCATGGCTTCTAAGGACAGGTTCTCAGTGCCTGAGTCACTGAAACACAGAACATTTGTTTCTGCGGAACTGACTCCCAAGAGTCGTTCTCTTTTTAGCTGAAAATTTATGCATGTACCTTTGACTCAGTGGGTCCTTTTTTATCCCCTAGGACACCCTGTTTTGTTATGTGCAAGCCCTATATCATCTAGCCCAACAGGGTAGTGGCTTTTACTCAGAGATGCAAGCTTCCGTTACCTTTGTTAGAGAACTTGGAGCCCTAGTTTGCTTTGCTGTTGCTGTGCTAAGCATCAGGACCAAAAGCAAGGCTCATGGAAGAAAGGGCTTATGACGTCTTGCCACTCTTAGGTCACAATCCATTACCGGGAGAAGTCAGAACAGGAACTCAAGAAAAAGAACCTGGAGGCAGGAACTAAAGCAGAGGTCATGGAGGAGCACTGCTTAGTGACTGGCTCAGTAGCCTTCCTTACACAGCCCAGGCCCACAAGCCTATGGATGGTACTGCCCACAGTGGACTGAGCCTCCTCTCAAACCCTGGTTTTAGGTATTTCTGGCATTACATGCATCCTTCCTGTTTTTTCACTACTTGAACAAGTGACATCAACTCCTCTTCTCAGCAGTGCCTTCCGTATCATTTCTTGTTTGTTTGCATGTTTCTAGTATTTTGAGGTAGTGTCTACTTTGTAGCACCAGCTGGCTAAGAATTCACTTTGTAGCTTCGAACTTGTAATCCTTCTGCTGCTGCCTCTCAGGTACCGGGAGTGTAGGTGTGTGCCATAACAGTCAGACCCCATGGCTTTCGATGGGCAGCTACTTCACAGATGGGACGCCCCATCCCTGATAACCAACAGCTCTGCTGCTCGTTAGCCACTGGACCACTCTGCAGATCACACTGACACCCACCTTCCACATCCCAAGGAAGGATGGGTGTTCTTCACATCCCACTCTACAGTGCCTGGCACAAGAAGCTCAGAGTGTGTTAGCTGTTATAATTAGACAAAGAAGCTGCATTAGGTCTCCCAAACCCATAGAGCGTCAGGAGAGGACTGACTCCCGCAGGCTTGCAAATGCACCTTCTAACACACAATAAGCAGATGAAAATTCCAGAACAAGAGGAAGAGGGAGGCAAGAGTGGGGCACAACGCTGCCCACTAGCTGTGTTTGTTAGCACAGAAGAACGCTCAACCCGCTCTCCCTGGCATTTCTCTCAGAAACAAGCAATACGTTGGGGATTCAAGTTTGTTATTTAACAGAAGAGCAACCTAAAGATCTCTGTCTTTTTGGTACGTTTTCATCATACTATGCAACTTAATGCAATTGATTATAGGATTTAATGTAATTGCATTCTTGTAATTTTGTTTAATATTCCAATGCGCTGAGACTGTCTTTTTCTTTCCACCGAACGTCTGCCACGCTGAAGGCATTATTGTGCCAGACTTCTGGGAGAGAAACTGACTTTCTGCTTTTTCAGGGTTTTGAAGAAGAGGAGGAAAACCCTCAAATTCTTCTGGGTTATTCCTCTCTATAGGTCACTCAAAATTGAGGCTGCAATTAGCTCCTGCTCTGGTATCTTCCCTGACTGCTTTTCTCTATGGAGAAAAACAGGACAAGACCCAGAGGACTCACAGGCTCAGACATATACCATGTTGCTTGGATCTTTCTCTATGGGGTTTTTAGACTAGGCATATGTTTGTCAACTCAGCTCAACTTAGTAGAGACCTGGGTGAAAGCTACATGCACCATTTTCTTTTTAAAGGGATTGCAAACAAACAAACAAACAAACAAAAACCTAGGTTTTGGAGTTAGAGGAACACACTGACTCTCACTGGCCCAACTGCTACGATTTTACGTAATTTAGACAACTGCACCTCAAATAAGAGTGACTTTCTAAGATACACTGTAAAGCTAAGAACTCAAAGCCCCCGCAGAAGCTGGGGTTCTCTGCCACAAACCTGTCAAGCCTCCCTGACTTAGAGTAGAAGCTGTGTGTCTCTTCCCAAGTCAAGAATTTCGTTTGAAAAAGAGAAGGGAGACTAAGCAAAACACAGGGCTTAAGAGCAACCAAAGATTACTCAGTAATTGCTGAAAATGAGTGACATGGGAAAGAAGGTGACAAAGACCCAGAACCATTATACTGGTGCATGCCATTATACTGGTGCATGCCATTATACCGGTGCATGCCAAACAATTTGCCCTGCCCCAGAAATCTTATTTGATTTTCTTGAAAGATGGGGCCTAGTATGCCCCTTAGAGCTGGGGTGAATTTGAAATTTCTCTGAAGGAACCATGATTCCTGGATTTTTTGTTCGGTAAGGCCTAAAGCTTGTACAACATTGCTACCTGTGGCAAGAGAATCCTCTGTCTTCCAGAAAGTACCAAGGCCAATGAAGGCTCAGGAGCTCTGAGAACTGTTCATGGACGCCATCATCACGGTGCCGTTTTACAATCAATATTTCTGGTACTGTGATTAAAGAGTTCAAAGTGAAAGGACTACATTCAAGGCAAACATATCAGAAACATCTAATGGGTCACATTTATTTCCACTTGTGTATCTGCGGATTAGCTTGAATTGTGCTGATTTATGCTGCCTTTATGTAGATGGGCAAGGCTTCAAGCTACAAATGGGTCAGGTTCTGTTCCACAAGATCTGATCTACTTTGGTACAGTGTTACCCAAGGCACCCAAAGATAAAGCCCAATGATAAGAGCCCGTTCCATGTCTCTGACCTGAGTCACACTCAATAACACCTTATTGGCCAAGGAAACAAATTTGTCCAACCCAAAGTTAAGCGGATGTAACTTTACCTATCATGAAGCCAAAGTGAGTCCCGGGACTGGAAGTGGTGGTGAAGGAGATTTGGAAGAATGACGAGTCGCTGGGCAACAAAACGAGTAACCAGAGCAACACAACCGTTATATGTGTAGGCCAACACAACCATTGTATGTGTAGGCCAGGCATTGAAGCTTGTTTATTTACATTATTTTGAAACTATCGATGAGTGAAGTGGCAATTTATGACTTTACACAATTATATTGTGAATCTCTGGTTCTTCTACTCATAATAAAAGAGACAGAAGGCTACATCCTGCACAGGTGGCTTGCACACAGCAAGGGCAGTCCGTGAACAAATGAGCTACCACATCAAGCCTCAGACGTCTGTGGGAAATTGCAAAGCACCACCTGAAAACCTGGCTCCCAGATTCCCATGCGGGTGAAGTAAAACGATGGGAAAGGTATCAGAAAAATGTGCATGTTGAATTATTGGGTTTTGTTCTAATTATCAGCATGTGAAAGTCCTTAAAAATTAAGACATTGCTTCTATCTTTTACACAGGGGCTAGTTTTGGGTTAGAAGACTCAGGATTGGATCTGGACTCATTAGTTGACTTGGCCTTCATGAATTTTAGCTTGTTTCTCTGTAAAACAGGAACCACAACATCATGTTTGTTCTTCCTCAGTGTGTGGGGAATTAGACATGAGACACCACATGGAAAATACTCTGTGTTCTGTGCATTGCCACATGTAAGGGGAGTTCTGAGCTCACTTTTAGTGCGTCTGATGTTTGTCATCTGAATGAGCACTTGTCACGAAAATTAACAGTACGGAGTGCTTTGTCTCAACATGTGATTGTGTTTGGAAGAAGAGAGCTGGGATGCAGATTCCAAGAGAACTGTGTTTATCAGTCCTCAGGCAGAGAGAACAGTGTTATGACAGAGAACAGCTCTGGTGGCAGGTTCGAGGCTGGGGGCTCTGGGAACAGGTGAAGGCAGGTCCTGTCTGGTAGTATTCCAGTGTAGACAATCTAGACTATGTCCAGAGGGTGCTTCTTTAGATCTTCTTATCACAAGTTCAAAGCCCAGGACTGCACAGAAGCCATGGAGAAGTGACTAGTTGTCAAGAGTGTAAGAGAAGGCACTTCTCCGTGTGTCCTCCTGGTCAGAACCTTCCCAGGGATCAGAGCCACCTCGAGACCATTACTGAATCTGTCTGTGCTAGAGTTTCCTTATTGTTCAAAGGGATGGCCACCAGTGCCCAATGGACAGGGTGTATTCAGCCTCGCATCAAAGGTGCTGTACACCTGAATCCTGGGCACCTTATGGCCATACTGGCTTTTCTAAGAGGAAAGCAGAAATAACACAGGTGACATATTCATAGAGCCTGAGATTCTATCACATTAGGGAGAATCAAGTTCTCAGCTCAGCTCTGCTAGGCCACCATTAATTATGAAAAGGCCTAGACTTAATTCCAGTACTGCTAAGGTTTGGTCTGGCATCAGCGTCTTCTAGACCAGCGGTTCTTAACTTGTGGGTCACAACCACGGGAAAACACTTCTGATGTTTTCAGGAACCCCCAACCATAAATTATTTTCATTGCTACGTCATGATTGTAATTTTGTATCTCAGTTCCTAAGGCCATTGGAAACGTGACTCCTGATGGTTGTGACATGTAGATTAAGAACTCTTGTTCTGGATCTGGAGAGATGGCTCAGTGGTTAAGAGCACTGGCTGCTTTTCCAGAGGTCATGAGTTCAATTCCCAGCAACCACATGATGGCTCATAACCATCTGTAATGAGATCTGACACCCTCTTCTTGCATGAGGGCATACATGGAGGGAGAATGTTGTATACACAATACATAAATAAATCTTTAAAAAAAAAAAAGAACCGTTGTTCTAGACCAACTCGCAGACAAAGTCACTGTCACAGGCAGCAGTGGATTCCTCCTCTGAGCCAGATTAAGGGGGGCATCAGGTTTTGCCATCAGACACATCTTGTCTGTGTCCTGGCTCTGGTGCCCATCAGCTGTAAACCTTGTATCTGGATCTCTTAATCTGTGAAAGGGGAACTACCCCAGGGGACTGCTCCAAAGATGAAAGAGTAATATGACCTGGTTAGGAAATGCTATGCCTTCCACCAAAACAGCCGCTACTACTATTGAAAGAGGTATTCTTTGAGAATATCCGCTTAATTTGCCTCCCCTCTGAATCTACTGTCTATTGGATTAGTTCCCATGTAGATGAATAAGGACCTAAGATCACTGTTACTTCTGCGCTCGAGGGTAGCATCATGCTGACAGGGATCCTGTCTGCTCTCTGCACTCTGCCTGTGTCTGTGGCACCTCACAATGCCTGGTGGACAGGATTGAACAATGGATACAGGAATCTTAGGACATTAGCAAAAATTTATCCCAACAACCTCCCTCCTGTCCAGTTTTTAACTATCTAATTTGTTGTTGTTGTTGTTTTAATAATGAACTCACATTCTTGGTACATTGTATGTTTTCATTCACATATACAATAAAAGTTGGCTATATCCCCTTCCCCCAGGATTGAGGTTTCTTTATTAAGAGATGATTGATAGCAACTGAAAGAAAAAAAAAACAAAAAAAAACAACAAACACCAACCTCTAGAACCTTATGGCTAGTAACGCAGAACAGGTCTTGGGGTGTCCTGGGAGCGGGCTGGTTTCACAGGGTGCTTTTCTGTTTACTGCCTGGTGGCTGGCTCACCTGCTTTTCTTCTTCTCTCTGATTGACTGCAAGTCAGGGGAATTTGAAAAAAAAAAAAGAAGTCTTCCCCATGAAAAAAGTGAACTCCACCCCAGGTCACTGGGAGGAGGGGTGAGAAGCAGACACTGCTGTCTCTCCCACCATGTATGTCTTCCACCTGTCCCCTCAGGAGCCCGCCTAGGAGCCTGCTATGTTCAAGCACTCATTCACCTCTCATGAACCCTGGAGCGCCTCACAGCAAACAAGCCTCCTAAAGAAGGAAGACAGGCTTCCAGGCAGCTCACGGGAACACTCGCATGCAAGTTTTTACTTGTTGGTGATCTCAAGTAGGTGATTTTTTTTCCCTAGTCAATTTAACCCCTAAAGAAGGTTGGGGAAAAGACAAGACCCATAATCATACACAGAAAGGGGCTTCTCTCAGATTCTTCCCTGTAACAGCTATCTAAGAGTAAATGCTGGCTGAAATCTCACAGTGGGGCTCTGCATCGCTCCAAACAAAGATTACCGACTGAGGACTTCAAACCCCTATGAAGCACAGACTCTTAATTTTAAAACCATGGCAACTGAGTCTGCTGTAGTCTAAACCGCATGTGCAAACTGCACTCACTCTTACTGTGGCCCTGAGACCAGAACCTCAGCCTTGACCCCCGATTCATTCAGCTGTTGATAAATCTCATGTTTTGTCCAGGAAATACCAAGAGACTGAACGGAGTTTCATGCTTAACTGATCTAGACCAAATAGAGGTCTGGACCTTCTAAATCCGGAGGTTGTGCAGCAGGGAGAAAGGATAAGTGTAATGTGCATTATGTTGGTAGAATTTGCTCACTGGGAGCTGGGCTGGGCTGCCCTCCCCATCCTCATTTCACACGTATGTATGTTTGTCTCAGGTGTCTTCCAAAGTTGCTTGTCTGGGATGGGCAGTCCCCTGCCCCCATGCCAGGGAGAGGAGAGAACAACAAACAGCCCAAGAGTAAAACATTGCATCCTAAGGACAGCTAGAAGGTGAACCTTTTCCAACAGAGGTTACTATTGTTCGGTGTTATGGTATAAAAGTATCTGCAGTAGGAAAAAGAGGTTTAGGGATGGGAAATTCAGACATACAAAGTTCAGCCATGGGAAGCTCATCTATGGAGATAAGGCTCAATTGGGAAGTCCAGCTGCCTGTGTCCACTTGCATAGTCAATTTCTGCTGGGTGCTTTGAGCATCTGATTTGATGATGCTTTGTTATCTGTCTGTCTGCCTCTATCTATCTATCTATCTATCTATCTATCTATCTATCTATCTATCTATCTATCTATCTATGTAATCTATCCCTCATCTATCTCTTGGCTCTTTATCTTCTTGCTTGCTATACAGTTCATAAACTCACCCATTTAAAACAATATATGGCTATGACTGATTGTTCTCTAGGCCGCACAGAACAAGTTATTTTGATAAAGCAAAGTGCTCAGGTAAATGAATGCCTCAACCTTGAAAAAAATTTCTGGTCAAGACGCCACTAGAGATTTTAGGCTGTATGGGAAAGAGCAGTATGGCACTGTTGCTAGTGGTTCTTTTCTGTTGCCTAAAGCTATGTTCAGCGTGGAACATTTGTATTTTCCAGAAGCTCAATAGAATCTTGAATATTTCATTTTGGTGACTTTGTAGGAAAGGTGGGACTTGAGATAGGATGTGACAAAGTCAGTCTGAGCTAAGGAAGGCAAGTGCTCATTGTCTGCATGTAGCTTTTTGTCTCATACCTCACACGTAGATTTGGTCATTTGTCTTGTCAATAAGTTCTTCTGAATAGATGATGTTCCGCGCTCTTGGTTAGCCATGCATTATTTACTGCATCGTACTTGTTAAGTTTAGTGTGTTTACAGTGTTCCAGATTCACGCTGGTTACCAAGTCACCATGAAGAACACTGAAGCTGGCTCAGAGACGGTGGGAATTTGCACAGCAGCACAGGGATTTGTCCTGCTCAAGACAGAATTCATGCGGATTAAATCTGTATTTAAGAAGACTCCATAAGTCTGGAGAGATGGCTCTGTGGTTAAGAGTCCTGACTGCTCTTTCACAGGACCGAGGTTTGATTCCCGGAACTCACATAGAGGCTCGTGGCTGTCTATGATTCCAGTCCCAAGGGATCTGATATCCCTTTCTTGCCTCTGAGGGCACTTACATGCACATGGGGCACAGATGTAGATGGATGTGTAATGCCCATACATATAAAATAAAAATGGAAAGAAATGGGACGAGGGGAAGAGTTCAGTGTTGGAATCTATCAGAAAGAGGAATTTTATTTGGTAAACTGATTTTGTTCTTGGAGCAAGATTACCCCATGATTCCTCTGATTTTTGAAAAATACAAAATCCCTGGCTGCTCTGTACAGCAGCTCACGGGGCATCTCACACTGTCTGACTCCAGTTCTGGGGGATCCGACACCCGTGACAAAACACTAATGCACATAAGAAAGAACTACCCCAAAAGAAATACCCCAAAGTGATTAATGAAAAAATAGTAAATCAGAACAAAACCAGGACTAAGGCAAAACCCAAAACACTCTCAGATCGTTGCCTTTCAAAGAGTGCAGATTATTTTTCCAAGTGATGTTTTTTCAAGATTTTAATGAAAATATTCATCACATATAAACTTAACTGAAGCAAAAAGAAAAATCCATTGCAATTGATTTTTCAAGGCTACACAGCTTCCAGTACCAAACTCTAAAATAAAAAACAGAATAAGAAGAAATCCACCTTTCAAATCGACCTCACTCATGAAATGAGAATAATTAGACTAAAATTCAAGTAAATTGAACCTAGTAATATTTTGAAGAGTAGCTTACTATGAATAAATACAATATACTAGACACACTTAAAATTGTTTCACCACAGGAAGTCTATGAATATAATTGTTCAAAAATGGATAAAATGACAATCCCTACAGATCCTGGAAACAGTTGCTGAAACTGAACATCCATTAACAATTTCTTAGAAATTATAAATAGGAGGAAATTCCCCTAATTTGATGTAGAAAACTGAACACTAACCAAGAGACAATGCCATTTGCGTGGTCAAGAGACAATGCCATTTGCGTGGTGAACTGGGAAAGTCGTTCTCATCAAATTCACAAGGGATGTGGCCCTCTGTCACTGCTGATGTTCATTCAGTGTTGTTCTGGAAACTCTGACAGATAAAGCTGGTGATAAAGAGAGAATTTATTTATTAGAAAAGAGTATAAGAAGCATCATTATTTTGGATTATTGAAGTGTCTCCCAATAACAAAAATACAAGTCAAAACATATGTATGTTAAATAAAATTGCATTTATAGTAAAATTGAATTTACAAAAGAAATTGCAGCTGTAATAGAAAAGACTGAGAAAAAGTGCAAGAGAATTATATTCATGGGAAATAGCAATTACCTAGGGATAATTTTACAGGATAACTTGTATCCATTTGTGTGAACAAACTATAAAAATTCATGGGGTGTCATAATGGAATATTAATGAGTGGGATGGTGAACTATATCCATGTATTTGTTGCTTATTAATACAAGGTTTTGATTTCCTAAAAGTGGCCTAGGTCCATCCGCATAGGAGCTGCTCAGCCACTACCTGGGGCAGGGAGTGGGAGGGGAAGGGTAGGGACTGTCCATGGGCACAGGCTGTATTTTCAACTTGTGAAGAGACTATAATCGAAGCTACTAAAGTGCATTTGGCAGCGTGTCTTAAAGGGGCAGAGTTTTGGTATATGAACAGTACTTCAATAAAGTTATTTAAAAACTTATCCCATGAGAAACTTTGCTTTGGTGAATGAAGTCAGGAATTTTAAGAAGTTTGACAATAATACCACTAGGCTGGAGCTGTGGTGGAGTGACAGAGTACTTGCTTAGCATGTACAGGGCCCCAGAACCACCAGCAACAAAAAAATAATGGTAGTCATTGGTGACCACCCTCTTATATGTCTGCAAGAGGAATTCTGTGGGCTGCTTTTCCATATATAGTAACAAAGCAACCAGCAGAATATTCATGTTTTTCATTTAGCTTTTTTATATTTGACATTTAGGTAGCCAAAGGCCACCATAAGCAAATTGTAAATTGGTGTGTCCTTTAAAAAAATGGCAATAGTTGATATGGTTTTTGCAATGTCAATTGATTAAACTCTTTTTTTTTGGTATAGAGGTGTCATGAGTAGTTTTAATTGCCAATTCTAAAAAAACCACAATTACTTGAGAAGAGACTCTCAGAGAGAGATATTCTAGGCCAGGTTAGCCTATGGATGTTTCTGTGGGTGATTGGCTTGATTGCCTTGTTTGGTATGGGAAGACTCACCCTGAAAGTGGATAGCATCATTCTCTGATCTTGGGTCAGGGACTACATAAAAGTAAAAAAAAAAAAAAAAACCAAAACAAAAAACCCAGCTGAATATTAAGTTTACATACATTTGTCTCTCTCTCCTCTTGACTGCATATGTAACGAGATCAGCGATTTTAAGTTCCTGACTTGATTCTCCTGCAGTGATGGACTGGGAGTCAAATAAACCCCTTCTTGAGTTGCTTTTCATCAGGGTATTTTTATCACAGCAACAGAAATAAAACCAATACAACTTCTTGCTAGAACTTCATCAGATTATTGAAATCATATTGTAAAAGAATACTTAATGACTTAGGAAAGTGTTTGAAACATAATCTTAAGTGAAATAAGAATCAACACAAGTTTATGAACTGAGATTTCTATGAGCAAAAGGGGAGAGGGAGGGAGAGAGATGGAGAAAAGAAAAGAAAGCAAAGGAGAGAATGAAATTAGTCATTCCAATTGGGTTATTGAATCTCTTAAAATATGAAACTTAACAATGAGCAAAATAGTTTTCGTAATACTCTAGAGAACTGTACCTGCAGACTCTTTAATTGGTATTCTACTTATTGTGCCTGTTATAGGATTTCCTTTTCCAACTTCATTTCATTCAGTTCAATTAAACAAATGTTTACGAAAGCAGAGGTGAGTAAGTAGGAGAGTAAGACAGGAAGAGGTATTGATCACTGGGTTCCAGGTTAGTAAAAAGACAGATGAGAGGATGAAGATGAGGAGGGGAGTGGGAGGATGAAGTTGGCAGGGTAATGATGTAATTGGGAAGCAGCTGCAGTTTCTGTTAGATAAACAGAAGGTGGCTGGTGCTGCTGTCAGGTTTCTGAGAAACATGGAGGCTCTCAAGCCAAAGGGAAGGCTTGTGTGATGGAGCACAGTTGATGGAGTGCTTTCAGAGTTTGCTGAATTCACAGGAATGGATATAGGAGATAAACAAGGAAGGAACTCTATTCACATGATGACAATTTATGTATAGAATATATAGTCACAGCTTAATGAGTACCTTCAGAATGATGGATGAACTATGAATGTCGAAAGTAACAGGCACAATTAGGGAATAATTATAAATAGATCATACAGACTATTTTGAGGAACGTTTCCTGAGAAATACTGAGATTCCAAAGAGTCCAGATTTGGGAAGGAGCAGAGAAATGCATCCTCAATCTCCAATCCTTGGAACCAAAGAACCACTGAGGAAGGTTCTGCCATCAAAGTTTCCGGAGGCCAAGGAATGACACAGTCAGGAGCCGTATACAGCCAAGATTTGTGCAGACTCCCAAAAAAGAGTGAAGGTGCAATGCTGTCATGGGACCCAGAAAGAGACCTCATATCAGCTTGACACAGGATAAAGACAGAGATGGAAGGCTGCCTAGAGGTGCCACAAGTGATTAGGTGATGATGGAGATGGGTAGGGAGCTAGGGAATGGTGTCTGTAGAGAATGAGCAGTTGGAAGCCAAACAAGCCAAACAAGGAGAATGGAAATCAATGCGCATTTCCTGTGATCTTCCCACTGAGAGCTGGCTGGTAGAGCGAGGCTTTGAACGTCTTCACTGAGAGTGTAGATTGCCAGTCACTATGTTATTTTCCCAAGAAGTTATACACACCCTTTGGGATGATAGCAATTGTAGTCATATAGCTAAGTATTGGAAATCACTCGGTGGGGGAATAATGATGTGTGTTTCATCTGCTAATTGTCTAGTCCTCTCAAAAGCGCCATCTAAGCAGGCACTGTTTTCTTCACGCTGTTTTCCAGATGAGCCAAGATAGGTTGTGCACAGGTCAGCACAGGTAGGTTATTCTTTAACCGGAGGAGTTGAGAGTCTGACCCAGGTGGTTTTGTGTTAGAACTTTGCTTTTATTTCTGTATTGTTTGCCACTCTAAATAGTATAGAAAAATTATCATCCTAGGTCAGTCACTCAAATATTAACAAGTCTGTAACTGTGTCACATACTAATAGAGAATGGTGTTTGGGGCCCTGAGACCTGACCTTTGGATGACCAGTTCCAATGAGAACCTGTTCACCCATACTGCATGTCCCTGCTAAGGATGTAAACTCTCTGCCCATATCTACAAGAAAAATGCCTTTTACATTGCTTCAGTCAACATTTCCCAAAGATGAACTAATTTGCCTACCAAGTGTGTTAGTCAAAGTATCAAAAATTCAAGTAAATGGGTGGATGTTGGAGGAGAGTACGATATCAGTAAAAGAAGGGAGAGCTGAGAACAATAGAAAGTAGGAAATAGGAGAGCTTGTGTGTAGTGTGGCTCATGCGTGAATTTCAGGGGATCACTAATGCAGAGTCTGTTCTAGCTGTTCACCAGTACCTGGCTTTCAGGGACCAAACTCACATAATCACACCCGAGTGGCCAGCGCCTTTACCTAGTGAACCACCTGACTAGCCCAGAGGCCTAAGAAATTCTTTAGAACAGAGACAATATTATCCAATGTGACTCAGTGTTATTTCTGTAATGTAAAAATCTCTCTGCGGGCTCAAAGTCTCAGGTGAATCTAACCCAAGCCCTGTGCCATTGCATTTGATGTGGGTGTGTGCCAACGGTGGAGGTGGGTGATCCAGAAGCAGTCCAGTCTGGATGCTTTGAAGAACATTCAGTGGAAGAGGGCTCCAAGTGACACCAGGATTCAATATGAGCAAAAGTCAGTGACAAGAGCAGAACAGAGAAGAAGCTGAAGATCTTGGAATTTTGCAGACATTTTAGTGTGAGTGTGAGGCACCACATTTTGCTTAGCTTTACAGGGATAAAGGAGCAGGATTGTAGCCACCTACTCTGTCACCATAGTGCTCCTTAGACTGGGGGCTGACAAAAGGGGTCATCAGAGTTGGTGGGGTGGACCACAGTGAGAGATGAAGAGAGATGGAAGATTACATATGAAGACTAACCACAGGACATACCTGGAAGGACCTTGTCACCTATCAAAAGAGGATTGGGGATTCCTCCCCTCCACACAGCGAAGCTGTGAGAGTGCATTGAACAGAGGAAGGATGAGACATTGGTAGGTTTAAAGAGGGTCGCTCAGGATGCTTTGTGGTGTGTCTAGGAGTAGAGTCTGGGCTCAGGAGGCTAATTCAGGTCTATCTTGTGAGCGAGGAGAGAGGAAACTTAGTGAAAGATCCTGTAGAAGGTTGTCAGATTCGGTCAATGGGATCCACTTTTGGATGGGAAACTGCAATGAGGAAGAGTGATGTTTAAATAAAAAGAGTGTGCATTAGTCAAAGAAAACATCAGATTTCATTAAGCATTTCCAGAAACGAATGCCTGCCATGCTTTGACCATAATCACTCCTCAGAGCACGTCCCTATCTTCCCCTCTCTTCTACTGCTGGTTTCTTTCCTCTTTCCGAATACACACTTTTTTACTTCTTTGTTTTATTTCAGAAATACAAATTTTGCATGTGAGAGAAAACATGCATTATTTATCTTTCTGAATTCTTCTCCCTTCTCTTGACACAATGTCAGCAAGCTATAGCCATAATACTGCAAATGACACTGTTCTACTTACCATTCTTTATGGGTGAATAGTAGGCCAGAGTGTGTTTTTCTCAATCCATTTGTAAGTTTGTAGGCACCGAGGCTGAGTCTATTGTACTGAATAGTACTGTGATAAATCTAGATGTGCAGGCGTGTCTAATGCATGTCGACCTTAATACTTTGGGCACGTAGTTTCTATCTTATCCCAGAAGGAATGGGCACCACTGAAAATAAGAACAAATGTTGGCAAATATATAGAAGAAAAGATTCTTTAAACACTTGGATAGAGTGAAAACAAGCCCAACTACTATAGCAATCAGTTTGAAGGTCCCTCCAAAACTAGTTCTACATGACTACCTTCAGACCCAGCTGTATGATTACAGGATATATGCCTAGAGGATGCTGTGGTTTTTTCCTCACATTGTTTATTATTGTATGCATATATACATGTGTTGTGGGCATGTATCACAGCTTGTAATTGGAGGAGAACTTGTTTCCTTCTACTATGTGAGTCATAAAGATCAAATTCAGGTCATCAGGCTTGGTGGCAAGCACCTTTACGCGTTGAGCCATCTCACTGGCCTAGATTTTGAGATTGTCAACTTTAGCCAATCATTGGATAGAGGCTGCATTCCCTGTGGATGAAAAGTCAGGAGAGGAGAAGGCTTGATTCATAAATGAGTTTTGAAGGGGCTAGAGAGATGGCCCAGCAGGTAAGAGCACTCGATGCTCTTCCAGAGTTTCATGCATGCTAATAATGGCCGCTTAATCTTTGAAACTGGGTGTGATGTGAAGGCTTGAGAATGGGTTGGAGACCAAAGGAGTACAAGGATCCTGTAGAGTCAGGAGGTATACTCAACCAATGACAAGGTGGTGTCATGCAAACTGTTCAGATTGATGGAGGATCTCTGCTCACCATGGCTGAAGGGCTTGCTGTTTGAGGGAGGACCTGATTCTAGAATCCAGGTGTCTTGAGTTTTGCTGTTGTACATCAGAGGTTGGCATTCATTGAAGGGTCATGGTTGCAGGACACTGGGTGCCGCAGACTGACTCCATGCTACTCATCAACAAACCTAGAGAGCATTCACTAACAGTACCAAGAGTGTTATCACCTCGCTTTTTGGATAGATTAGATCTTATTGAGTAAAGAACCTTGTTTTAGACAAAAAGGGAAAATGTGGAATATTCCTTTACCTCTGTGAATATGTGTTACTGTGATTGGGTTAATAAAGAAACTGATTGGCCAATAGCTGAACAGGTAGAGGTTAAGTGGGACTTACAGAAAAAAGAGAGCCCGAAGAAGAAAAAGAGGAGTCGCTCAGAATCGGAAGAAGACATGGAGAGTGAGTTTGTCATACTGAGAAAAGGTACCGTGCCATGTGGCAGAGCATAGATAAGAAATATGAGTTAATTTAAAATGTAAGAGTTAGCTAATAAAAACCCTAAGCTATTGGTCCAACATTTATAATTCATATTAAGTCTCTTTGTGATTATTTGGGAGTGGCTGCTGGAATAAAAAAAATCCACCTACAGTCCTTCATGCACAGCAAATGGCATTTCCAGTAAATATTATCTTAGGTCTAACCGATAATTATGCTCAACTTTTTCCATCTTACTGGTCAGCTATTCATTGCAAGAGATAAAGTAAACTGGCTGCAAAACTTTCATAGTAAAGCTAAGATTTTAGTTTGGTCTTCTAAGTATTCACCAATGCTTAAATTAATACAATAGAATTGCTGGATTTTCCTAGCTAACTGTTTAAAATGTCATATTGGAGAGAATCAGGAATATTAAAACCAACACAGGTTGTATTTTCCAATTCTACCAGTTTATTGTATTTTCTGGCATCAGATGAGAAGATACAGGGCCTGGGAGAGACTTTAATAGTCTCTATAATAGTAGAGCTCACTGCCTAATACCCTGCTCTAGTCTATGTGCTGAAAATTGATTTTGTGGTAATTCTTTCCTGTGTCTAATCAGGCCAATAAATTAAAGTTATGGGTCTGTTCTTCTAGGCCATTCCCTTTCTTCTATAAGAGCTTCAGCCATGGCCCGATCAACACACTCCTCCCCTGCTTTCATTTGCCTCTTCAGAATCCAGCCCACACACATCTGCCAGACCAGCCTTTGTTCCCAGAGACCATGTGCCAGGATGGAGACTTCCCTTCATTCGGTAGGGTCGGATGCTGCTCTGACCTCCCATCGATAAAAGATACAGTTTGAGAATCCCCCAGATCCCGGCTGAATTCTTAACTCAGAGTCACATTCCCAAGCTGGAGAAGATATTAAATATTCCAGAAACAGCACTTCTTCCAATGACTTCCTAATTTCCTTGAAGGTTATGTAGGGTAACCATAAGGTATTCAGACCATGGACTCAAACACAAAACAGTCACACTTTGAATGTGCTCAGCTCCTTAAGAAACAGGTTTGGGGCGATTGGTATACATATCTAGCTCCTGTGATGCCCATTAAACCAGACAGAGAGCTCTTTCTTTCAGTCACATGACTCAGCTTTATCTCGGCCCTGCTCACCAAATGGGAAGAAGTAGCCCTCTTTTAAAACAAAGGCTAACCACATCTTCAGCCACCAGAGATGCCATTGCTAAATACCATCCCTTCAATTGTGGGCCATTATCAGCACCAGTGATTAATTAATGGGTTGTTTGCCAACGTTAAACTTCTTTCTTCTTCCCTTCTGAACAAGACGCCCGGGACGAGTGAGAAGTAGCCAGAAATGTGTGTTCCATTTGAAATCCATGATTAAAAAGCTTAAAAATTCAAACCAACATAAAAAACTGTTTTATTTTAATACTCTGCAAGGTTTCAGTGAACTCCATTATTTTCACTCACTATTTGCTTGAATAATTTAGGCAAGGAAGCTAAATTATACATAAAGTGTACAGTTAGAAGAAAAAGTTCATGCACAGCCCTAGGCTATAGCCTTCCCCTAATGATGTCTGAAGTCACTGAAAAGAACTCGTTAGACTGAGAGTAATTTCTCAGGGTTTAATTTTTTTTCTTAAAGCAATAATGTTCTTATAAAAATCTGACAAATAATACACTAAAAGAAGAGCCACAAAAGAGGCTCTCCAATTGAGGCTGTGACCCTGGTAAACTCGCATTTAATTTCATGTAAACGTTGACTTTCTCGTCACGATGACAGAGGGTTGTTGGCAGCCTCTACTGATCTGATTCAGTCAGGAAAATCCACAGTTTGATTGAACGGAGTTTCTGTTTGGCCTCTTCACGACTCTGAAGTAACAAGTTAAAAGACGATGCTTCGGGCTTAGAAGAAAACCCAAAGCTGCTGTAGAAGGGAGTCAGCACCCACTCGCACACCATCTTCTGAGCGAGTGGTTTCCGCTCCCAGGCGCTTTACACTTAGGGAGCTCGCTGTGTCATTAAACATTTACAGACTGACACACATGCTCAGGTTCCCTTTATGCATAACAACGGAGAATCCGACTGCTGCAAGAGGACGGGAATATCAAACCCATGCCACTGTCACCTTTGATTTCCGAGCTGTCTTTGTTCTTCTCTTAAAGTCGCACCACTGCAGAACTGATCCAGGTTAGCCACTTTGTTTTACAGACAGGGAAACTGAGACCCAGAACACTGAAATGATGTGCCACTCACAGCCATGTTACTAATGTGTTTGTTCAGTCATCTCCAAGATGGGGCGGGAGGGAGGGAAGGAGGGAGGGAGGGAGAGAGAGAGAGAGAGAGAGAGAGAGAGAGAGAGAGAGAGAGAGAGATTACAAGTACAGAGCTGAATCATATGTAAAAGCAAGGGTGGTATGTTGCCTTGGGGAACAAAGGTGCCAGTACTGTCTGGTCACTTCCTAAGCTCCAATATATAGTTTTTCTATTTTGAAAATATTGGCATACTGCATTGTTCTTTCCGGATTTTATGTGTAGGCTTACCTTTTCCGCAAAGTACTTGAGTAAAGGAACTGACATTCAAATATGGCTGACAAAGCATGGCACATGGACTTCTTCATTTCCTATTTCTCTTCTTTTGGGGGTGGGTGGGCTCATAACACTATTTATTCAATAAACCCAAATAAAGTGTGAGTAGATTACATACTTCCTTAATTAGGCTTGATCCTTTTGCCCTTGGATTGTCCCTTTTAAAAAATGTAAGGATATACCATTGTGTATATTCATTGTGCATGGTGCTGTGTTGCAAAGGGCCAGTTTTGTACTAAGTGTTTTATGCTGAGCACATTCCTACCTCCCATATCCCATGCCTTCCCCATCCTGCCCCCTGCCCCTGCTTTGGGAAAATACCCTGGTGATATGGCTGGGTCCTGTGATATTTCTCTTTTTAGATTTTTGAGGAACCTGCATAGTGATTGCACCAGCTTACATCCCCATCAGCAGTGTATGGAGGGTCCCTGGTATCAACACCCTCACCAGCCTGGTTTTTTTTTTTATTTGTTTTCTTAGTGACAACCTTTCTGACTGGGAAAAGAAGGAATCTTAATGTAGTTTAAAGTTGCATTTTCTGACAGAGAGGTTGAACATTTTCTCAGTATATTTACTGGCCTTTTTCTGTTTCATCTTTTGAGAACTATCCGTTTAGTCTAATTTATGTATTTTGGTTCACACTGTGCACACATGCGTGCAAAATACACATGTGTGCCTGTGTATGTGGAGACCAGAGGACAACTTTTGGTACAGTCACCAACTTTCTTTGGTCTAGGGGCTCTTAGTGGCCTGGGCCTCATCAATTAGACTAGACTGGCTGGTCAGGGAGCCCCGGGGACCATCCTGTGTCTGCAGTACTGGTGTCGTAAGCACTCTTCACCACACCTGGCCTTTTACTCAGGTGTCAGGAATCAAACACAGCGAGCACTTCACCCCTTGAGCTCATGGATCGCCTTGTTTTCCTATTGTGTAGTTCCTGAGTGATTTGTGTGTGTTGGAGATCAGTTCTCGTTTAGACATGCAGGTGACAGATATTTTCACTCATTCTGTGGGCTGCCTGCTCTCTTGATGAACTGTTTCCGGCGCTGCATGGAAGCTCTTCAATTTCACGAGGTCGCATTTATCAGTTGTTGGCATTATTTCTCGAGCCACTACAGCCCGATTCCGAATGTGTTTCCCGTGCTGACATTTTGAAAGGACTTCCCTGCTTTCCCCTCCAAATCTTCCAAAGATTTGGGTCGTCCCTGAATGTCTTTGGTCCATTTGGAGTTGCTTTTGGTGCCGGGTGAAAGAAATGGGTCTGCTTTCATTCTCCTACAGGTGGGATCCCAGTTTTCTCAGCACTGTTTGTTGCAGGATCTATCTTTCCTCCAAGGTGTGTTTTTGACATCTTTGGGGGAACAAATCAGGTGGCTGTGGCTGTATGGGTTTATATCTATTGATTTCATTTCACTGATCTATTTGTCTTTTTTGTGCCAGAACCATACTGTTTTTGTTACTATGGCTCTGTGGTATAATTTGAAATCATGTCTAGTGATCTCTCTGGCATTCTTTTTACTTTAGGAATGCTTTGGTTTTCCAGGGTCTTTTGTGCTTCCATATGGATTCTTAAGCTTTTTATTTATTGTTTTCTTTCCTATGAAGAATGCCCTTGGGTTGTATTGAATTTTTAGACTGTTTTGGTAGCACAGCCATGTTCACAATGCTAATTCTTCCAAGCCTTTACAACTAGTGCCTTTTTTGGTTTCTTTCTTTGGTGCTTGAAAGCTACTGTGGGCACAAATACTTTTCCAAGCAAGAGAATTCTTAAATATCCAAACTTGGCAAGGACTTAAGGGTTAAAAAGAGAGTTGAAGCCTTTGTAGAAAGGGAAGGCGATGAGGAAAAGGAAGACAGGAAGGAAGGCCGGGATTTCTTTTCATGTGACCATTTCATTTTGCTCTTCTTCCTCATTTTCAGTTGGGTTGGGTTGTATTCCTCTTCTGGACAAGTCTTGGAAGTAAACTAGCATAAAAGTCAGTCTCTTGACTAGACAAGAAACTAGGTATTCAGTGGGGGAATCTCTGGCTTTCTATACTGAGCAGTTTTCCTACCCCGTGTATCCATTGCTTCTTTACATTCCCAGCTCCCCTAGCAAGGTGGCACCTACACCTCTGTGTGGCTTGCTATGCATCAACAACAATGAAAGGTCACTGATGCTCGGTGGAGGAACAGCCAGAAAGACAACTGCGACAAAATGAAGTCCTACCATTTGTTGTGATTCCCATTTGCTTCTGTGTTTTTGTGTGCATATGTGTGTGCATGTGTGTTTGTGGGTGTGCATGAATATATGTGCATGTAAATGTGTGTATGTGTACATGTGTGTGTGCACCCCTCTCTCTCTCTCTCTCTCTCTCTCTCTCTCTCTCTCTCTCTGTGTGTGTGTGTGTGTGTGTGTGTGTGTGTGCGTGTGTGCATGAGTGGACCCGTGCACATGCCATGTCACCTATGCACAAGTTAGAGGACAGCTTGTAGAGCTGGTTCTTTCCTTCCATCATGTGAGATCTGAAAATCCAACTTAGGTTGTCAGGCATGGCGTGCCTTTGGGTGCATGCACTCCACTTTGGTGGCAAAAGTACAATGAGTTCCTTGTGTCTCCCAGGTTCTTATCTGGGAAGCACCAGCAAGGGCTTATCCTCAGGAACCCATCTCAGCTGGAACAGCATTTCTTCTGCTGCTTCTGCAGGGCTTTGGAACAGATCGCAGATCTTGGGTCAATTTGTCCCCACCCTTCGCAGGCCTATCATCAGAGCATCCCCATGCCCAGGCAGGATTTCGGGAGGATGGGAATGTGAGTATCAGGAGGCACAATTTCTTGGGTTTGGCTGTGTGTTCTTTTCTTCTACACTGAACATCTGGCTACTCCTGTGATTAGCTGGTTTTTTTTTTCATATTCTGTAACAGTCTCAAATCGTTAACACTTCAGTTTAATGTTTCTTTGTGTTCAGAACAAAGTCCTTAGATTCCTAGATAAGGCTGGATCACACATGGTTTTCTGCCTATTTACCTCCCCTCAGAAGAGCTCCAGACCTCTGCCCTCGGAAGTTCTAATGTTAAATTAGTCCACTCAAATGGCTTAGAGCAGGAGACTGTTTTTGGAGGCTGACTGTGAACAGGCAGTCAGAAGACCCCCCACTGTGATGGCTGTTCTTGGGTGTCAACTTGACTACATCTGGAATTAACTAAGACACAAGTGGCTGGGTACACCTGTGAGAGGTTTTTGTTTTTTTTTTTTTTCTTAATTAAACAATTTGAAGCAGGAAGACTCACTTTTAATCCAGATCTTTTGAGGTGGGAAGATCCACCTTTAATCTCTCCACACCTTCTGCTGGCAGCCTGTATAAAGGGCGTGGAAGAAGGAAGCATTTGCTCTTTGCCCGCTTGCCCCGCTGGCAAGTCTATTTCTTCACTGGCATTAGAGCCTGCTTCTTCAGGATTCCAGCATCTACTAAAGACCAGTTGAGACCTTTAGACTTGTAGAGTAAAAAAACTACTGGATTCTTGAAACTTCTGCTGGTAGACAGCCATTGTGAGACTAGCTGGGCCACAGCCTGTAAGCCATTCTAACAAATGCCATATATTTACATAACTCATAAATATATATTTATTCTATAAGTTCTGTTCCTCTAGAGGACTCTGACTAACACACCAAGATATTTCTAAGGGAGTGTATATAACCAGGCAGAAAAAAATGGCAGGTCATAGGCCAGATTCTCGGGCTGAATCCTGCATCTGCCTGGTAATACTTGTAAGACCGGAAGCCTCTCTTCTCTTCCTGAACTACTGTCTCCACCAGTAAAATGATAGTGCTCATAACAGCATTGCTTTGAAGATAGCACAGATATCCATGCATACGCAGTGTTTCATGTAATTACATGAATGTTAGCTACCATTGTTATTATTATTAATAGGCAATGAACCCTTCCATACACATTGGGTCTCTATCAATGATCAGACATAGATGATCAAACAAAGAATGGGAATTGGTGGTGGTGGAGCTCCTGATTAGCCATCAGTTTTCCACCGTGGACAAGACCTAAATTTAAAGGCATATTGGGCTATTAGAGAGGGGACATCTGAAATTATGACATGGGAAACCAAAGATCTGGGCTAGTTAACCAGCACACTGGTAGAAAAAGCATTCATGCAGGTAGCCATCCCAAGTGAATAAAAAATTCATGAGGGTTTGCGGAAACTAAGCATTTGAAAGCAGAGAACGTGGCACACAGGAGTTTGTGTTTGCACACCTTCTCACAGAACCTCATTCTGAAAATTCACTGTGTCGGCCGCTCCACTCAAAAATAAGAGCAAATTCAGTGGGTCTCAGTAAGTCCTGAGAGTAGGAAGAAACCATTCAAAGCTTCTTCAGGCAGATGGGGAGATCCCGCTGAGATCCAGGAAAAGCTCAATTTAAAACATCTGCTTCATTCCTAGGAAAGCCATTGGAGTTTACTGGGGACATTAAAAAGTGAGCCACCACTGACCACATATCATCAGTTCTGTAAGATCATTCCAGAACAATGCTGAGGGTACATTTCATGGGCAAAAGGGAATAGAACAAGGAGTTAGGAAAACTAGGCTACAGCTTATCCAAGTCAGAAGAAGACAACAGAAGCAGAATGAGCAAAAACATGAATGTGGAGACCATTTAAAGCCTGGGGAGCTCCTGTGGGCACAAGGAAACAGTCTAGGTAGTGCTTCCAACTTGAATGATTGGCCATATGGGCCAGGAAACAGTGTTGGATGAAGACTGAAGAGGTTTGCCATTGTCTATGCTCGACTTGATTTGTCTTTCAGAAATCTAATGAGACGGCTTAGTTCATTAAGCTACACAACCCCTGAACACAGGTACAGATCTGAATGGCAGGCTTTGGAATCTACAGGGTAGATGTGGCAGTTGAGGCTAGACGTCTGACTGATGCCCTTTACAGTGGATGCACACGGTGAGAAAAGAAAACAAGTTCGCAAACTGGGGAATGTTACCAGGAAAGGGGCAAGCAGAGGAGCCTCGCTGAAAGCCCAAGAAAGAGTGGATGAGACCCAGGGAAGAATGTGCGCGTGAGGCACCAGCAGATGAAGAAATATCAACGTCGAGAGACTGATCAATGATGTCAAGTGCAAACAAGTTAATTCATGCAAAGGACAGGAGACCATCCGCGGGAGGTGGCGGCATGGAGGATCTTTGAGACTGAAACAGAAAGAATCAGGACAACAGCTAAAGATGCTGGTAGGGAAGTGGGCATGGGAAA
This sequence comes from Ondatra zibethicus, assembly GCA_004026605.1. Classification (NCBI taxonomy): domain Eukaryota; kingdom Metazoa; phylum Chordata; class Mammalia; order Rodentia; family Cricetidae; genus Ondatra; species Ondatra zibethicus. The sequence goes on along the minus strand of PVIU01007882.1, from coordinate 11,437 downwards.
GGCCGTGAAGAAAGGAAGGACAAGACCTAAATTTAAAGGCATATTGGGCTATTAGAGAGGGGACATCTGAAATTATGACATGGGAAACCAAAGATCTGGGCTAGTTAAAGCTGTCAAAGAAAGGGCAAGAGAATGGCAAGTAAAAGAAAGTCCTTGTCTGCATCTTTGTTTCCAACAGAAGAGGTTTACATGCTGATGAGCTGAGCTGGAAAAGGGAGGCCTGAAGGAACAAGGTGCCTGCAGAAGGACAAGAGGACACACGGGAACGACCACAGGCAGTCTGTATTCACCTTGGACAGAGCAAGAAAGTAAAAAAGTGAGAATATCAGTAAAGTGTCTGCTGCTCCACCATGAGTCTGATCCCTAGGAACCCACATGAAGGACTAGGATACACCAGTGAGTGAGTCTGCTCCCTAGGAACCCACACAAAGGGCTAGGATGCACCAGTGAGTGAGTCTGCTCCCTAGGGACCCACACAAAGGGCTAGGATACACCAGTGAGTGAGTCTGCTCCCTAGGAACCCACACAAAGGGCTAGGATGCACCAGTGAGTGAGTCTGCTCCCTAGGGACCCACATGAAGGGCTGGGCTACACCGGTAAGTTAGCGTCAGGCTCCGCGAGAGCCCCGTCTCAAAACATAAAATGGAAAGCAGTTGAGAAAGACTTCTCTGACCTTCACACACGTGTGCACACATGCATGCATACACACATGGTGAGACTCAGAAGAGCAGCAACCAACAGGACAAGCCTTCGCCGCATTTTGCAGAATTTCAACATTTGCAAGACCAAGTGCTCTAACCCCCAAGCTTTGGAGCCAGGCGTCGACACTCACAACTTCAGAAACAAAACAGTTCAGTTTTGCCAAAGCCCAGAAGAAAGTAGATCCTCTAATTAAGTTACTGCATTTCTTTTTCTGGATTGGCCCTGGCTTCTCTAAAGAAACCCAGCGCCATAGCCAGAGCCTGGCACGTGCATTTGCCAGTCAGTGATCTATTTTGATCCTGGTATTCCAACTAGAACCCAAGACGGCTGATAAAGATTCATTACATTGTTCTCCAGAGCCCATTGAAAGGCGCTAATAATCTGCAGTAATGGGAACAATTTGACCTTTTACACTGGCATCATGGTACCACATTAGTATGATACTGTCATTGTGTAGCTTAGTACCAGAGTGACAGAAGAACAAAATTACAGGTGTCCTTTTCATGTTGTTATACTAAGCTCTAGTTCACACACAGCACTAAAACTACCCAAATTCCACCAGCCGTGATTCTGAACATAAAGAGGCTTTGACGCTGTGTTAAAATAAGCATGAAGTTCACTGCTTTTCTTGAGCCGGTAGTGCAGGAGAAACGATGGAAAGGATTGAAAGCTGTGAGCCCTGGAGCGTGCAGGCTGAGGACAGTCCCCACCAGGGACTGCCACACCCAGCCTTGCATGGCCTAGAGGTATGGTAGCTGGTTGCATAAGAACAAGAGCGGGCAAATTCTTTCTTTAAAGGGTTAGCTACAAAATATGTCTGACCCTGAGAACCAGTTAGTCCATGTCACTCACTCAATGCTGCTGCCATGACATCACAAAAGCAGCCATAAGTGGTATAGAAATAAATGAATATGTCTGTTTCACAAACCTTTATTAATGGACACTACAATTTGAATATCACGCCATTTTAAGCAAGTAAAATGATGTTACTTTGATTTTTATTTTTAATAATTTAAAAATGTACAATTCCCTCTCCACGAGCCACATAAAACCAAGATGAAGAACCCATTTAACTTGGTGTTCTCAACTCAAGTGATCCTAAATTAGAAGATTATGAGCCTATAGGAGCATTGGTTTAGAATTCCCTGGCAAGTATTAGTGGCTCCAAGATTTTTGTAGAACATATCTAGGTGGACTAACATGTCCCAATCTAACTTTGAAAGAGAGCCTTTTCCCATATTTTCTTTTCCTCACCATCTGCCCATAGAAAGAATTGACGTTACATGCTCTGATTTCCAGCCAAAGACGCAAAGAAGGCATGCCCGGATCTTGTTTGCCCTCCATCCACAATGAAAGGGGAATTAATTGCTTGGCTCAGACTAAATCTTTGGATGTCATTCCCTTTATATTTAGCAGCAAATTATTTCCAAAGTGAAGTCCAAATGTACACTAATAAATACAATAGATTCCTCTTCTAGATATCACAGAGCCGTTAGTGCTAGATTGGTATGAGGAAGCGTGGTACTATGACATATAGCCTTTCCCCAAACAGCAAATTCGACTTGATTTGGCTATGTTGTGGGATGCTTCGGTTGGTACTGACTTTTTCATATTTCTGAGTCCGTTTGTTTTCTTATCTCTTAGACTAAAATGCAGTGGCTCCTACGGTTGAGCGCCCATTCCCTCAGCGAAGACTCCTTCTGAATCTTTGGTGAATTGGTGAATGCTGCTCTCTGTTAGCTTGTTTGACTTCTCTTCCCTATACCGTCCTTTTAGAGATGCTTTCTAGACATACCGAATTGTCTTGCTAGGTTGTTTGGACTGTAAAACACACAGAGTCAGGGAGGGTAAGGTAACTTACTACACACGGAGGGTGGAGGTAACTTACTACACAGGAGTTATTAGTTATTTCTATTTTTGACAGAGATGTAACCCAGAATTGGTCAATTTCAAACTGTTTTTGACAGCACCAGTGTGACCAGGATTTTTATACAGTATCAGTTTATTTTAGCTGAAAAAAGAATGAAACTCAGATGTGGTACTGAAGTTTAAGCTCACCTATGAGTCTTGCCGAATTCTCCACTTAACAGCTCCTTTAGGGACAAGGTGTTTCTATACTAAATACTCCATTGGCAAAAATTTTAAACAACCCAAGAAATAGGTTACTGATATTCCCTTACCATTTAAATAAAACATTGTTTGTCACTAAAATATTACTCTAATCAAAAGTTCACTTTTGACACCAAACATAGTCAATACTTGCTTTTCCTCCTGGAAACCTGTGGTGGTTTCTGTACAGAAAGAGCAATCCTGTACCAAAGCCTGGCTGTGCCCATTAGCCGTTCTCAGGCAACAAAGTCTGGCAACTGCTGGCAACTGCTTAGATGAGGCTCGTGAAGCCAGCCTTCGTTCAGGCCATCCCTGGTCTGTATTTTTCTTTCATTTCATCATTCCTTTCAGTCAGAGTAGCAGCTTAACGTGTCCAGTGTTTCCTCATGCAGTGCTGCACTAAGTATGAAAAATGGAGTCCCATAATCCCTCATTGTAGCACAATTTTTTAATTTTTTTGTTTATTTATTGCTTTATAAATAATACCATTCAAAATTTCCACTTCCTCCCCCTCCTACCATATCCCTCCCGCTACCCCACTCACTCTCCCCACTCCCACTCCAGTCCTAAAAGAGGACAGGATACCCTGCCCTGTGGGAAGTCCAAGCCCCCCCCATCCAGGCTTAGGAAGGTGTGCATCCAAATAGACTAGGATCCCAAAAAGCCAGTACATGCAGTAGAGACAAATCCCAGTGCCATTATCATTGGCTTCTCAGTTGACCCCAATTGTCAGCCACATTCAGAGAGTCCGGTTTGATCCCATGCTCGTTCAATCCCAGTCCAGCTGGCTTTGGTGAGCTCCCATTAGATCAGGCACACTGTCTCAGTGGGTGGACCAACCCCTCGCGGTCCTGACTTCATTGCTCATATTCTCCTTCCTTCTGCTCTTCAACTGGACCTTGGAAGCTCAGTCCAGTGCTCCAATGTGGGTTATAGCACAAAATTTCTATTAGCAGAAGACTCCTGTGGTCAGGTCTTTTCCACCTTGTCTTGGGAGGAACACAAATGGCTTCAGAGTTTAGTACCAAATTGACCCTGAGACATTTCTTTCTAAGCCCCATCCCTACAGGAAGAATAGTAAATGTTCCTAATGTATACTACATTCAACACACCTTAGTGGTGATGGAACTATGTAGGATTCAGCCTAGTTGCACAATAGAGAACTATCAACTTGATCTTTCCGCTTAAGGTAACACTCTATGCCATTAAAATAAATAAAGACAATATGCCCTTACCTCAAGAAAAGTATGATTTGTGCATTTCCTTTACAAATGTATACATATTGGGACTTGGGAAACAACTCTGATGGTAAAATGTCTGCCGTGGAAGCATAAAGAGCCACGTGTGGATTCCCAGAACCTATGTACAAAGCTGGAGATGGTAGCATGCACCTGGAACCTCAGCACTAAGGGCACAGAGGCAGGCGGATCCCTGAAGCTCATTGGTCAGTCAGATTAGCTGAATTGATGAGCTTTGTGTTCAATTAGAGATGCTTCTTCAAATAATAGAGGCTAATATGAGTCGCAACTATGAGCAGAATGGCATGCATGACAACTGCAAGGGCACTATAATGCATACATACCTTGGTGGTAACCAACAGCTCTCTAATTGAACTTAAGACTTGCTCAACAAGAGTGGGTAAAGAAAACCTAGCTAACCATACACAGGGATGGTGACATCATGGATCTTTGGGAGAGCCTACAGCCACCACTTTACTCAACCAGCCTAATTCCTACCTACCTTCTAAACATTTGTTCTTATGTACATCCTTGTCTCTCATCAAGGAGATTTCTCTTTGCAACAGCAGGGACTGGATCATAAAACCACAGCCAATCAGCATGCGGGGTTGTGGAGCCCAGTCCTAAAGAATACACCTACAAAACAATTCTGGGGGACCTATGACTCAGGTAGCATTATATAGGAGGGGAACAGAAAGATTGTAAGAGCCAGAGAATCAGGAGGTTTGCTGTGAGATTGTGTCTCCTAGTAATGGCAGAAGCTACACCCATAGTGTCTCAATAACATGACCGCCCACACATGAGCTGAACAAGGCAACACCAATAGGCATGCCAAAATAGACAAGATAAAGACCATGATGCCTCAACTCTACACAAAGAACTACAAGTAATTAAGGAACGCTGAAAGGGAAAGAGATAGACTTCTCCAGGGAGGAGCACACCAATTGGTTGTGCAACCCAAATGGCCAGCCCTGCAAACACACATACAGGTAACATTGCACAGATACAGCATGTTATATTTAGAAATATATACGTATATACATATATGAATGTAACAACAGTTAATTTAAAAAAGAGGATATGAGTTTGAAAGAGAACAAGAAGGGGTTATAAGACAGGGTTTGGTGGAAGGAAAGGGGAAGGGGAACTATAGTAACTATTTTATAATCTCACAAAGAAAAGAAAAATGAGAAAAGCATAGAGTGACACATTCACGCTAAGAAATGCATACACCACACACAAACACATATACACACTATATATTTTATATACTATATATTGTTTACTTATTCTATGTAGACTGAGTACTTTGATGTAATTTATCAAAGGAGAAGTATTGAAAAACTGATATAGAAAGTATAAAACAAAAATGTAGGACTATCATTTTATTTAGCAAATAGTTGATAATTTCCATACTAAAATTTCTATTTTTAAATTATTATTTTAATTGTACATATTTGCAGGGCATAATCTGATAGTTTGATATATATGCACAATGAGTATTCCTCACAACTATATAATATCTATGATTTCCTATCAATTACTTGGCATTTGGAGCTTTTCATTTCCTTTCTTTTGGGTATTTATTCCATACATGTTTAATTATTGTGAGCTATCGTGCTGTAGATGAGTGCTCATTTCTATTTGTCTGTTACCCATAATCCAACCTCCTGTCCCCATCCCTACCATGGAAAATTTTTTCTTTAGTTTTTAATGTGATGTTGTACAATGCAGTAGAATGTTGTACAATGCACCATCCCTTGGGACTTGGAAACAAGAGCTCATTTGAGATGCAACCATTAAAATTAATGTCTCAAAGAAACATAAGAATTATTAAAACATCCAGCAATGAACATCCATCTACTTTTTCCATCTCAAAGCAACCACAACAAGATTATTACCAGTTGTCTTATTCAGACCTCAGAGAAGGAAAAACAGAAACATAAGCAAGCCCAGATATTGGCAATACTTCAATATACTGCTTTTTAAGCTAATACGTAGAATTTTAAACTGGTATTTGCTTGTAGTTGGATATCATGTGACGTGTCAGGCTTTAAACCAAATTCAAGTCCGTTTGAATACATTTTTCAGTAACACTACCCAATTTCTCTTATCCAAACCATCCATATCAGCGCTGTTCTCTTCTAGAAATCAGGTGTGCCCAGGTGGGACAGGAGCTATAGAACATGGGACACTAATCATGGAGCAGGTGACTTCAGTGGCAGACTTGGCCTGTGTTCTTTGTCTAGTAAAGCTCTGACTCGGGGATAAGGGCGAGCATGAATGATAGACAGTGGCCATCGCCATCTCATTGTCCTTGAACTTTCAACTGAAAGGAAGGGTAGATCACTTCTGAAAGAAGAAAGTAAGTCCCATCGTTTCTGACTATTCCAGAGGACCCTACTACCCCCAATGCCCCAGGACACGGAATCAATCCTGTTCATTTTGGAGGAAGAATTTATTTCTTCTCACGGATATGAATGTAGACTTGCCTGCATGTGTTTCTCCTGCCTGTGCTGGAGAGATGAGCATCTGGGCTGTTTCGGCTAGAGCTAACAGGACAGAGGCTAATTCTTATCCGGGGCAGCCAATCCTAGAGAGGGGATGTTACCTCGTTGTAGAAACTGCATTGCTCCTTTAAAAACACAGAACAGAAATGCATATCGTGGTCACATGACTTTGCAGCTGACCACTGGAAGATTTCAGGTGTCTTAATTGCTTTACTAATCACTCTGACAAAATAGCTGATGAAGAAAGTTAAGGGAGCAGTTTCAATCTGACTCCCAGTTTAAAGGTGTATTCATCATGGTACGGGCAGGGGGAAAGGGAGGGGAAGACAGGGTGGCTGGGGCTCCTGTGGTGGAAGAGGCTTATAACACAGTTTGCTACATCTTAGTGCATCAGGAAGCTGGAAGCCAGATGGGGAAGTGGGGCCGCCAGCTTATAATCCTCAAGGCTTGTCTCTACAGCCCTATGTCTGATAGCTAGTCCCCATGTACAAAAGATTCCACAACTTTGGAAAAAAAAAAAACGGTACCAGCAACTGGGGACAAAGTGTTGAAACACTTGAGCCTGTGGGAGGTCATTCCACATGCAAGCTACAACATTAGTCATTTACGTCTTTGCTAATTATTAATAGCGATCCTTTCTTTTAGATGTCAAACTAGATAATATGTTACATGGTCACCACAAAGTTATTACATTTCCAGTCTAGCTTTTGTGCTTAATTGTAATTCCCATGTCGTAAGTGAACCACAATTGCCCAGTTTATATTGGAAACCTAGGATCTTCAGCTACTTCCAAGGGCACTTTGGTCCTAAGCTCACGGTACGGTCTTAGGAGTGACTCCCTTTCTGAAGGAAAGGCGAGCAGAACTTAAGCAAAGCATATTTGATTCTGTTTGGTTCAGGGGACAGAAGAATGCTCTGAACGGAGCAGGAAAGCTCTTACCAAGAAGAGGAAGAGGAAAGCAAAGGCTGGGAAGGGGAGATCTCATGGTTACCTGCAGGGTGGGTGAGTCCTAAGGGACCAGGATCTCCAGGCGTCTTCTGCACCTTGCTGGAGAGTTTCAACTCTAAGAAGGCATTAGGATTCCTATGGATTGGTCTTTATAAAGCCTAGCATTATTTTAGCCATTTGGGGCTTGAACTCAGGACCTTGTACATGTCACACAAATGTTCTGCCACGGAGCTACATTTTCAGCTTCCCAGAAAAATTTCAATACACTTACTCTAAACCAAACACAAGATAATCATATGACTAATACAGTATGAATATGAATTTCCTGTAATATGGATCAAATGACAGGTTCTGAGATTTCTCTTCAAATATTCCAGCAAAAAAAGCTGGGCGATGTGGATCTCTCTCTCTTTTTTTAAAAAGTTGGATGAGTATTAGAAAATGTTGATAGTTATTGGATTTGGAGCACTGGCTTAGAAGAATTACATTTTTCTACATTTCATTTAGAAATTTCATGAACGTTAAAAAAATAAAGTGTATATTCCCTGGGTATCCCTTAAACCAACTAAATCTGCTGCAGAGCCAGATGTGATCTTAGAAAAAAATTCCTTCTATAGTGGATATGTGGGGTTGAGTTGGGGTGAGAGACTGGCGGGGGTTGGGGTGGGGTGGGGACATGGGGAGAGACAGAGACAGAGAGGCTGGACCCAGGCAGTGAGGTACATCCTCAGCGGAGAAGGAATGTGAGAAAATTCTGGACTTTCATAAATGAGATTTTGGGTTTAATTAGATGGAGATAAAGCTCAAGGCTTCATCTTACTAAATGAATGAACAATGTCATTACTAACACGGGCAATACCAAAGCAGCAGACATAAATAATAAAACACAGAGAACTCTCAATTTCTGTTTTTTTAAGTACTAGAACCCATCTGTTAATATCATTTCAATATTTTCAGCCAGATTTAATTGTACCTAAAATCACTTGAAGACCCATAATCTAAGTAAGTACTGTTTCTATGCTTCATCTTGGGGACTACACCTTTTAAAAACACCAATGTTCAGATCTGGAACTAACTAGCACCCTGCTGCAAAGGAGCGGGAGCTATCTTCATGCAGGGTTTGCAGCAGCTCACCCTTTGGGTTGGTTCTTTCTTATCCACTATTTACAGGTGCCCCCCTACTTCTGGGCTCCACAGTGCTTTCTGTATTTTCATGCCTTTTCCCCCACAATCCCACCAAGTATCAGCATGAGAGAATAAGAACAGGCTAAGGCTTGGCCGAGCAGGCCGCAATATCATCCTGCCCTTGAATCCTGTCTTTTGCGATCCAGAGTCCGAGGCACAGACACCTGTGATCAGCCACCTCCGTGCACACAGCAGTTTGCTTTGTCCTAATCATCTGCCCACCCCCAAGGTATAAGAGGCTGACGCCAAGACATGACACCTCTTAGGAAATCCAGTTAAACCCCTAGCTTTCAAACAACTAGGTTTAGATTTGCCCAGGGGACCCAAGGAAGTGGCCTCTGAGTTCCTTGTCATTTGGTTCCTCCCTGGAGACCGAGTCTTTCCTGTGATTTCTGTGGACTCCTTGAAGAAAGCCATGCTTTCCCCTGGTCTTTCTTTTCATCTCTGTCTGAACCTGCCTTCATCTTCCTAATGGCTAATTAAAAAATTACAGCACGAGGATTAAATAGTAAAGTCCTCCCCTGCTGCTCTTTGCCTAATTTCTGAGGCCTCGAGCTAAAGGGCTTAAAAAAGAATTAGAAAGAGCCACATTCACTTGGCAAACTGCAGTGTGTGTGTGTGTGTGTGTGTGTGTGTGTGTGTGTGTCGTGGAGACATGATATAATGGGTAGTCCTTCTATGCAAGGTGTGCTTGCTCGTTATTTACTTCTTGTTCCAGAAGGATAAAGTTCAGGGGAGCAGATGTTCCCCAACATGATGATTTTGACTCGTGCATACGTGCACTTGGGCATACTGAAAGAATTTTGGTGTGTGTGTGTGTGTGTGTGTGTGTGTGTGTATGCTTTGCTGCCTGGCAATTCCTTCTAACTCTGAAGCAGAGAGTTGTTTTAAAGCTCACATACATCCTTTCCATTACTGTTAGAATCTGAGCTAGTTGGGAACTCACCCGCATTTATGGCAGGCACACATAGGCTGTGCAGGATCCAATTTGCAAAGAGGTGTTGGGAGGCAGCGTCTGAAGAGTAATCAGCAATGTTTCAGGTGGATCTCTTCATACAGTCCCTTCCCGCTGCTACACACTTCCACAGAGAAAGGGCTTCCAACCCACATCAGTCAGCTTGCTCTGCTCTAGACTCTTCTTCATCAATTGTTTTTTTCTTGTGATTATACAGTTTGACTTTATCATCCCTTTGATAACAATTTCTGCATGAAAATTGACTTGATATTTCATTTTTCCCGTCTGTTATCTTAGCTGCATTCATACGCAAACACCCTTTGTGCGGCACTGGTAATATAACTGATCGGGCGAAGCTGTGCCGTAAGAAATCAAAACCATAATAATGTCTTTGGGTTTTGCATTTTAAATACAGCATTCATTGTTGCACTGAGGTTTCCAATCCCTTTCCAGACATTATGGAGATTACCTTTGGTAATGCTTATTTCATTGTACTTTGATATAAAATAATGTGTGTCATAAATCAACGGAGTGACTGTCATTAAACAGGAAAAAGCCGACTTATGATATGAACAATTTGCTTTTCTAATTTGAGGAAGATTGAGGCATTTTAATTAAGGAAGGCCTTTGTAAATGAGACTGGAATTTGATATCAAATTATATTCCTTATGGAATTGTAGGTTAGAAATAATCAAATCCGTATTCATTAATTTTACGCCATTTTTTCCCAAGCGCCAAACCAAAAAACAAACAAACAACAACAACAAAAACACTTACAGAAGCATTTGCTGAAGAAAGACCCACGCTCTTGTCAAGCTCACGAAAGTTATGTTTCTTAACTGAAGAGAAGGTGGAAGACAGAGAGTGAGTGGTTACTGTCGGGTATTTGGCAACTGTGGACTTCAGATTTTTATAAACTTGAAACTGGGAAAGCTATGTTCAGGTTGAAAGGTTGAAACTGATTAAGAACGGGCACGAGAGACAAGGCCAGGGCCAGAGTGCTATCAAAACATGGGTGGGGGAGTTCTCAGGTCAAGATGGCTTCCACTTGAAAAAGAATGGAGTTTTCCCCAGGGTAGCCCCTGTCTGAACACTATGGGAGCCCTCATCTCTAAACGAGAGAGAGGTTCTGAATGCGGACCTTGCAAGTGATTTAAAAATATGAGCACTTTTCAAATTGTTTAAAACATTGATTTTTTTTAAAAATAAAATGGGTTTCCCTGTTTTATGTGCCCAGTGGTTCTGTAATTACAGCTGCTGGGGCAGGCTTTGCTCTGCTGCTGGGGTTATCTTCTCAGACCCCCTTCCTTGTTCTTTCCTTCCACACTTTCCCCCATTAATAACTTTGCTGGTTTTCCTTGCTGCTGGAATAGACACATCATTCTTTGTTCTTGCTCTTAAATCACCCTGTGACCGAGGAACCAGGAAGTCACTATGGGTGAAGGGTAGGTCGGGTCGAAAATTTGATTTGATCTAACCTCTTCTAGGAAGGAAAGCACCCTACCCAAGCAAAGCGCCAGCTCTGGGCAGCTCCAGGAGTTTTCAATAAACCCCTGAAAGAGGACAGGGACAGTTTCCTCTGAGAGCTGCAAAGACTTCTGGGAACTCTGAAGCTGTTCAGGTGAATATTTTATTATGGGCCTATTGGTGGGGCACACGTCCCAGCACACATCCCAGCTCACATCCCACACACATCCCGGCACACATCCCAGCACACCATCCCAGCACACCATCCCAGCACACATCCCAGCACATCATCCCAGCACACCATCCCAGCACACCATCCCAG